>JALLAY010001203.1:0-11142 GCA_036939635.1 Cyclotella baltica
CCATATATACTTACCGCCTTCATAAAGCAACACGGGGATGCATTTGTTTAGAACCTCAATGATGTTTGGTACAACTGTTTTGCTCTATCAATATGGAATCTATGATTTTTCTTTCCACTTTCTACTTCCTATTGATTAGAACATGAAGAGCCTCTTTGGTTGAAGCAGATTTAAATAACCTGTGAGCGCTGAGGAATCAATGCAATCGTTTCCAATGCACTTCGCTGTAAAAATAGTGAAGGGTGGTAATGAGCCTCACACAATGTTGGTGAGAAAGATGATTTATGTTCAATTCACACTGAGTGGTTTTGTGATATCATAGCTTGATATATTATGTGTCTCCATTGGATCAAAATTAAGTTCCTGTGAACTTGATATTCATGCTGATTTTCTCAATGCACTGATGAATTCCTTCAATACATACAGGTGTGAAGTCTAGAATATGCTGAATTTCTTTGTCGGAAAAAATGTGCATAATCCATGAGAATTTTCAGAAGCCATGGCAGCCCACCACTTGTACTGCTCCAGACCTCCGGTTCCACCCATGGATTACCAATAGCTACCCCAGGCAAGGGTAGATGCAGGAGATCTTTTTCTTTGTAGTTTTTGTTTCCTTGCAAAAATCTATGAGCAATTGAAGGTATGTACCATGTACCGCATAACTCTCGCCTGTCAAGAAGAGGGGGCTGTCTTGGTAGTTTTGGTCTTCTTCGCTTTGGAAAAAAGCTGGAAGGAAGTAGCATGCATCTTCAGCAAACATGCTTTCATTTGAGTCATTATTTTCTCCATTTTATGAGAGTTTGGGTTTGGAAATTTCAGGGTCTAAACTTCGGTCTTGTGCTGTAAGTTCAAGCTTCGTCAGCCGAAGTTTATGGGGGGTCATAGTATAACTCATAGGTCGTAACTTTCATAGAGGAATTCATACATAATCACTTTTAAAGTCATCGAGAAGGCGTGACGCTTTTACTCTTGCTCTTCACACCCATCACTTCTCTCACATCTCGCAGCCACCCACCAACCAATTAGATAGATGGCCATAGCCATCGAACAAGTCAAGAACGAACTATTTCAACCGCGGCGGCGCTTGAAAGAACCAATGGCTGCCTGTTAAGAGCTTTTTGTGTTTTATTTGTGCCCAACATGACTTTCAGAGATCAACGGCAGGCGACTACTGGCAAGGACTTGGGTGCGCGACAGAAACAACCGAACAACCTCTACCATAGCTTATCCATGGATAGATTGTTGTAGGTAATTGACGATCATAGATTTGGTGATCATATCATGTAACTCTCTTGAACTGTATGTGCAGCGCACTCAGTCAAATGTTCGCACGCTCCTCCATCCAGCCCATCGCTTAGCAGAAGGGTTCTACCTACCTGTCAATGCCAAGCTGATTCCTATCGCAACTGACTAACCGATTTGTCATTGAAGCTGCAGCGATATTCCTTGATACATCAAGACCTCCGCGATGCTTATGTATCCACAAGTCGTGAAACGATTCTCCGTGTGGAGTGACGAGCCAGAAAACTAATGGCAAGGCACGATAAATATTTAATGAGAACAGTGACAAAGAGAACACTGTGCACAACTCCACGGAAGCAAAAGATTCCATCTTGCATTGTAGTCTTTTGAAATCCATTTCACTACGTTGCATCTCTCATAAATTACATTTCAGGCACAATTTACAATTCACAAGTGAAAGAGAACAATTAAGGTAACAAGGGCATACGAAACCAAGTTAAGGAACAACAAATCTAATCAAGTGTACAGTAACAGTTTTTGAGGGACAACCTATCAAGATGCGCTCGTATTCTATGAAAGTATTCCGTGCAATGATGCTAATTGCGACAACAGTCAAGCAAAGCAATCTCCAAGTACTTTCATTCGTAACAAGGCCGTCATTGACACAAAAAGCATGTAGTGCAATAGCATTGGAGCCACCCAATGCTGTAGCAGAGTTTGAGCCAAAAGCTCTTCCTAAAATAATTCAAGGAGGTATGGGAGTTAGGATTTCGTCATGGCAACTGGCTCGTGAAGTTTCTAAGAAGGGCGGTTTGGGGGTGATATCGGGAACTGCTATGGATGTCATTTTTGTACGTACTCTACAAGACGGTAAGAAGTCCTATTGCCATGATAATCACACTCTTTTCATTGCAGCTAATACCACCTAATGCACTCCATTTCAACAACAACCTTCAACTATATTGAGCAGGGGATAAAGGAGGACATTTTCGACGGGCTCTTGAGACCTTTCCTAATCAGCTTATGGTCGAAAAAGCTCTTGATAAATACTTCATAGAAGGCGGCAAAGCTCCTGATAAACCGTATCGCTCCTTGCCATTGTGGACTCTATCGCCCTCTCGTGAGGTGAGACTTATGTATTGAGGGATTTACTCACAGCACGATTAGGTACTAACTATAAATTATTTGTATTTCGTCAGAGTGAAGAGGCTGCAATCCTGGGAACATATTGTGAAGGTAACTTTATTTGAATTTTGCTTCGAACGACTGGACTGTACCAAACACCAGAAAAATTGTACTCACTGATCCTCTTAAACTCTTTTTAAGTCTGGCTGGCGAAACATAATGATGATGATACCCCCACGGATGGCGTTGTAGGAATGAATTTGCTCACAAAGGTAGCGTTACCGACAATCCATAGCCTCTACGGCGCAATGATGGCCGGTGTTGACTACGTAATCATGGGCGCCGGTATTCCGTCCAAGATTCCAGTGAGTAAATGGCTTTTGTTGCAAACTGTCTTGCGGTTATTAAGCAGCACATAACCATTAGTTTTGCATCCTGGTTTGGATTTTAGGGTATATTAGATGGACTTGCTGATGGTCAAGATTGTACACTACCCATTGAAATTAGTGGTGCAAATACCGACGATGATTCGTTTGCCATGAGCTTCTCGCCTAAAACGTTTTGGAAGGGCTCAGGCTCACGCCACATTGCTGAAGAGCCACTGAAACGCCCAGCCTTTCTCCCAATCGTTTCTTCGACTACTCTTGCACAATCTCTGCTTAAACGCTCTAATGGGAAAGGTCCAAACCGAGGAATTGACGGGTTTGTTGTCGAGCTGAATACTGCAGGGGGCCACAATGCTCCTCCAGTAAGTGGCGACCGTACATTTACATGGAAATGCGAAACTTTGTCACTTTCTGGTTAACCATTAACCTGCTAATTATTTGTTTTTTTATTTTTATGTAGAGAGGCTGGCATTTTCAGGCAAAAGACTCAGAAGAGCCTGCGTATGGAGAAAAGGACATGGTCGATCCAAAGGCTTTTGCTAAGGTTGCTAAAGGTTTACCGTTCTGGTTTGCGGGTAGTTATGGAAAGAGAGATAAGCTTCGCGAGGTACTAGATAGAGGTGGCAATGGTGTTCAGGTTAGTCCCAATTTGATCCTGATAATTTATTCTAAATCTTTACTTAATGCTTTTTTACTTTTGTGTTACAAGGTTGGCACCCTCTTTGCACTAGCCCAAGAGTCTGGGATGGAACCGGCAATAAAGCAGCGCATTCTTTCTGAGCTTGCCGCCAACCACGAGCTGCACGTTTTCACTGATCCGGCAGCATCTCCAACAGGGTTTCCGTTTAAGGTGCTGGAGTTTGATGGTGATTCAATCACCACTCTAAGTGACCCTGAAGTCTACAAGGCTCGCCCTCGCGTTTGCAATCTTGGCTACTTGCGCTCACCTTACCTCAAGTCAAATGGTGAAGTTGGCTACAGATGCCCCGCGGAACCGGTAGATGATTATGTAGCCAAGGGAGGAGACACAGATCAAACAGTCGGTAGGAAATGTCTTTGCAATGCACTCTGCGCCGATGCTGGTTTTCCCCAAGTCCGTTTCATCACCAATCCAGAAACAAAGAAGAAGGAGGTTTACGTAGAACCAAGTTTAGTCACAACAGGAAATGATATCAATGATTGCAAGAATTTGATGAAACAAAATGACGATGGTACGTGGGGCTACTCGGCCAATGATGTAGTTGAGTATCTGTTGTCTGGGCTCGATGAAGTTGGTCCTGAGCCAAAGGTGGAACTAAACAAGCAAATGGATGGAGTTTGAATTAGGCAGTGTGACTGGAGTAGGCAACTGATAAATTGATTTCCAACGTGACATGTGTCCACACAGCATCGCATCTTAGTTATGTCTGCATGAAACAGAACATAAGCAATGTCATTGTTTTCCATCATAATGTAAAACCACGGTGACAATGGCACAAGAACTGGTGACCATTTGGTTTTTCAGCCAGTGATGAATCCAGTTTTAGTAGAATGAACAATCTCAGGCACTTTCGGCATTTGTATCATATAGAATTATGAATGACATGCCCTTCTTGTTTTCTCAACCATAGTTCCAGAGTAAACTGTAAATAATGGAAGAGGGTTGAAATTTTCTGTGTATTGTTGGAATAAAAAAACACTGGTAACAACCTCCGCTTCACTCCAGCTAGTCCTGCCCAATAAATAGATAATCCGAGAATACTGCTTTACATGTGTCCTAACCACTAAAGCTGTTATTTTGCCGTGCTCTATCTCTCGGTTATGCTAACTTAGCATAGATGAGCTTATAAGCAAAGTGTGTTGGTGTGCTTTTTAGAGTTCTGGATTGTTAGGGTTCTTTTGTTATGCTAAATTGGCACAGATAAGCCTATTTTAAGTTCCGTCAAGAAGTTTGTATCCAAATAGAATGGTTTTGTTAACCAAAATCTGAACTCTTTTACATTGAAAGTCAAAAAACTTTGGTTCTTGTAGTTTGCATAGAATTAAGCGTCCGTGGGTGGTGATCGTGGGTTGCAGCTCATGGAAACATGGTTGTTAAGGTAAGTTGATAGGTGCTAAACAAGCGTGGGAATGTTAATATTATGTTCTAGGCATTATGTAGTGGTCTATTAAGTTATGCTAGCATCATGCTACACTCAAGAGAACACTGTCGTACAAACAAAGCTGATTCGTCAAGGCAGTAGCAAGCGAGAAGAAGGAGTGTGAAGTACGTCCCAAAGGGTGAAGAGGGTTTTGGTGTCAAAAGGTGGTCACAAGACTCACAGGTGTTTGCAAGATGTGACATTGTGAGTACGCAAGCAAGATTAAAATTTGATGAGACGAAGCGCCAATCTAGGTCGAGAGCCCTGATTAACTCACTTTCTTTGAAAAATGGGAGCTTATCAATGAAGGAGAAGTAGCGGCTTCTACCTGACTTCTTCTTGGGGGTACTTTCGGGCTTGCTAGAATTCTTCAAAACAGACAAATATTATGTTGTTCAAGTATGTGTAGAATGGCCCATTAAGAGGCACACCTTTTATTTGCAACCGACAACTGGTTCTCCGTAACTGTTCTAATCTATACCATGTTTCTTAGCACAAACACGGAACATAAGCGTTTCAAAAGTCTATTGGCACTTAGACTGCTAGTTGATCATATCCATTTGCAGAAGAATGACAAAGCCCATCCTATACCGCCTGGTCTCTTTGTCGCCTGCATGATCACACTTTAGACAAACATTCAAAGCATGACCAGCTTCTCTGATGGTCTTGGGGCATTCTACAGGGTGACTTCTACTGCATAAGAAACTACAATGAGAGTTTTAGGATTCCTGAGAATATCTGAAATCTGCTGAGATATAATAATATAACTGAAATTGTTAAAGTACGTTCCGTGGGCCCTATGTGGGCGAGCACTACGGCTACACCATTCAAAAGAAACCGAAATCACACCTGCCGATTAAACCTTCCACAACAATGTACTTCCTTCGGGCCCCATGTAAGATATGCTGAGATATAAGCTCCCCCATTATTTACGGTTGTGTTTGAAGTCAAGCGTGTGAATGAAATCATAAAACCAAGTATTAGTACGTACGACAAATAATGACATCATTTTGCATTAAATGAAATGTTTCTTCGTCACCAAGAAAAACAATCATGGTGGTGTTTCAAGACCCGCAACTCTCCAATCTTTGGCTCTATCGTCTTAAAACATGTATGTAGCTTGATTCTCCTAGAACTTTTGGTAACATTTGTATTAAATTGAGAAACCAGTCAACGTTTTTCAAGCATTCCTTGCTGTCGTCACAATGGAAATTGATATTGTTCGCAAAAAAAATGACTTAAAAACCTTAATTCTTCTACACACACACTGACACAAAAATCTGCAAGATACGCTCAACATTAAAATAAAAGCTCCGACAGCAGGCCAAACACCTACAACTACTGAATTTAATACACATAAAAACTAAACTTCCCACTGCTCCTCTCCTTGACTATTCTCATTCCTAATAATACTTGCATCTGGATCCAATTCACTGACAGATGTCGGAGA
This sequence comes from Cyclotella baltica, assembly GCA_036939635.1. Taxonomy (NCBI): domain Eukaryota; phylum Bacillariophyta; class Thalassiosirophyceae; order Thalassiosirales; family Thalassiosiraceae; genus Cyclotella; species Cyclotella baltica. Next base: position 6,324 of record JALLAY010001203.1, read on the forward strand.
AATCAATCTTGATAACTTTGATCGGTGTGGTGTGTCATGTGTGGGTGGAGGGAGGTCTGTTTCAGGTACAGACGGTAATTTTTGAATGGGATAGGAGTCCATTCTTCTAGGGCTGTCTAATCTTCTTGGACTACAGGAAGCTTTAGAGGGCTCCGAAATTCCTGATTCCCGATGTATAGACCTTGACGAAGAGGCGTGTGATGGGCTAAAGGCTGTCTTTAGCCCACGAAAGAACACTTTGTTGGATTCCATGCTTTGATGTTCCCCATCCGCAATGAACTGGTAGGGTAAATCCAACACAGTCCCAGAGTGACAACAATCCATGATGCAGGTCACCGACACTCCCTTCTTCATGGGCTTGACAAAATATGTCAGCAAATCATCATCACGGATTTGACCTCTCCTCTTGAAGTCAAGAGGGATAATTGTTTCATCACACCCATCTTCCTCATCGCCAGAGTCATCTGCCAATCGTCCCCCATGACCAGAGTAATGAAGCCAAACTGTATCTCCTGCCTCACTCTCCCTGGCAACCTTTTCAAGCGCCATCATAATATTTGCATAGGTAGGCTCCATACACTTGCCATTATCAAGCAACACCGTCATATTCTGCTTCTTAAACCCATGAACCTTTTGCAAATACAGAGAAATATGCTTGACGTCATTATGACATCCCGACAACTCCCCCTCCTGACCGGTGTAATTGATTCCAATCAATACCGCCCTCTTTGTCCCGGAACAAGTGGGGACAATCTCCATAGGCTCATTAACATCCACAACATTCGAACTAGTCAACTGCGGTATCTGATCATACCCCTTTTCTCTCAACCCATTTCTCATTTCACTCAAAACATCAACCCAACTCATCATCCCCCGATTCTTATGTAACACCTCCAACAAAGCGGCGGTACAAGCTCCACCCCTCCTCCCCTGGGGATTCGGTAATTCAAACGCGGTAATATTCGCATCTGCTGAAGTTTGCACATCCTCACATCCCGAAATCATTTTAATATCCGCTTGTATCTCATTAGCCAACGCAGCACTCCGTCGTGCGGCCACTCGACTCGGTGAATTCCTCTTTCGTATATCTCTACTGGGACGAAGCGGTTCCACACGTGGTATAGTATTCACCGCCGCGGCCAAAGAGAATTTCGATTTCTTCTCCTCACGAGCCATGTGTTGCACTGCCGCATCATGACCAAAGGACATGGTACTCATGATTTCCACTCCGCCGTCATCCTCACCGTCGTCTTGGACGTCTATCGCGACGGATTCTAGGTCATACCCTGAGTCAGACTCGGATGTCTCATCATTAATCAACGGTACCTTTTTCTTTCTCTTTGGCTTTTGTTTCATCTTACCCTTGATTTCTTGAACTTCATCCAACATCTCTTCGCGTACCCCAGGCTTGGCGAAGATGGAGTAGCACATCATTACGAATGCCGAGGTTAATGCGGCAATTATTGCAATACCAATGGGGGTGGGACGAAAGTCTACTTCGGTGGGTATGGCATTGGCTATGTCTTCCATTGAGATTATGGCGGATGGCGTCGCTGGTGCTTGATTTTGCTGTTCGGAGTCGGAGGGACCGAGGTATTTCATCGTATAAGAGTCGATTCTTCCCACGTCCGTGCCAGAAGGAGTTACTGAATTCATTTCATCACGGACTAAACGGGACACAGTGGACTTAACACCTGGTTCATCGTATCCGACATAGGTGGCGGATAGTTTACCATTGATTAGGTAGCATCCCCTGCTGGGGGGAGTGCAGGTGTTTACTTCATCCACTGTGTATTCATCACTTTGTAAAGAAATGATTTTGGTTAGTTCCCCATCTTCGGATCGTAGGCGTTTAAGTGCTCGTTTTCGTCGCCATTCATCGACAATGTAGCCCTTGCACTCATCGTGTTCTGGATCGGAATATTCAGTGTGAAGACTTAGATAATTAGCCACCGATTCACCGAGTCGGTCACCGATGCCCGGTAGCAGTGTTTGAATGTATGACAAATCTTGCACTTCGCTTGTTTCTTCCCCTGCGGATGTGTCGACAGTCAGTTCAAAGTCATAAGCGACTGTACAGCTGGCAACGGGTGGATCAATAATGACATTTATGGGGTTGCCATTTTCATTCTCACTGGAAATTATTGTTGGTGCTGGTGCAGGACAGGAGAAGTAGGTTCTTCGTTGGGGCTCTGGCTGCCCCTCTGATTCAACTTCATTTTGTTCTGTGGGCGTTTCTATAGGCTCCCCCACATCTTGAGTCTCGGATTCTTCTTGTTCTGTGGACGTTTCTACAATGGAAATTTGTGTAGCTGACGGTTCAAATGGCTTCGCAGAAGGAGCGGGTGTGCTTTCAGTAGGCTGAGGCGTGCTCTCGACAGGCTGCGGGGTGCTCACGACAGGAAACGGCGTCGGTCTCGTCGTCGGCTCGGGTGTGCTTTCCGTGGGAGCTGGAGTCGATACAGGATAGGGGGTTGGAAACGGCGTGGGACGAGGAGTCGGACGTACCGTCGGTCGCTCTAACCGTCCCAGGTCAGAGGTTATATCGGGCAGATCAAGAAAGGCGTTGTATTCGTCGTCGCTGAAGCTCATCATTATTGGCTGCGTTTGTTTGGTGCGTTCCTGAATGTGGTTTTGTTGGGGACACGAATGTTAGACAAGATGAAAGGGACGGCAATAAGCACACATCATGTGCACAATCACATCACTAAGCATTAATTTCATCCATAAAACAAACAACAATTCAATTCAACAAACCAAACGTGTCAATTAATTCATAAAACTACGGGTCGGCATTAGACGCACATCATGTGAATACATCATAGGTATTAATTCCATCGATAAAGCAGACGACACATAACAATTCTACAAACCAACCGAACCAATTAATCCATAACCCACATCGATCAACTGACACGACTCTTTCCCCAACAACAGTACAGTCCCGCCATTCATCAAGCACAGCGCCAACAGTCTTTCTCTCACTTGAACAACATACAACACCGCATTCCCACAGCAGCCCAATTATCCTTTCGTATGGTACTAACCTCGACAAATTTGGCCGTGTCCTTCATGGTTCTTCTCTTCATGCGGCTTTTTATTATTTGACATTCCCATCACCCCACAATACCGCCATTGTTGCGGTTCGTGAAGGTGGTTGGTGTCTCTTATTCAAGCTACCGCGCACACATAAAAGGACGTGTTTGGGATACATAAGCCTTTTTCTAGTAAAGATCCGTTTAGACGTGTTTTTGTTCCGAGATTTGAATTTGGTTGTCGTGTGGAGAGAAGGTGTGAGTGGATTGTTGCTTTGTTGGAGAACATTTGATTTTTGAGAGGGATTGAACTCAGAGTTTGATTTGTGGAATCTAAGTGTAAATCTGGATCTTGGTTCTTTGATGTGGGTAGTACATACTACAAAATCACACACAAAAGCGAAGACACAGTGAGAGTGGTGCACAAAAGCTTGATGGGATACTTACTAGCATTGACCCCGCAATCTCCATCTGAAAAGACTGCTCATTGGTTAAAAGTAAAGGTGAATGGGCAATGGGATCAAGCAAAGACTACACTACCACTACAAATACAACCGCACAACCCTAGCTACACATCAACATGGAGTCCCAAAGAAGAATGAGCCACTCTCTCCTCTCCCAAAGCAACATGTGTACGTCAATAGTCAGGAGCCTCGTCTGCCCATCATCCCAATCAAGTGAAACTGAACCTCGGATCTCCATCCTCTCCTCCATGCTGATGCGGGTACTATAGTACTACAAAATCACACAGACAAAGAGGAGACAGTGAGAGTAATGCTAAAAAGCTTGCTGGGTTATAATCACTAGCATTGACTCCACAATCCTCATCTGAAAAGACTGTCCGCATCCAGTTCCGAATGTCACTCGCACAACAGACGAGGGTTTTGGTAACCACCTCCACCACACAGAGATGCAACCCAAGGATGAGGAAGCCTGTACCATGATGGCTCCCATGAGGATAGCATTGCCACAAAAAAACCTTCTTTATTCCACTGCTCTCTTTGTTTCTCTTTGTTTGCTTCTGATGTGTATCTTCTTTGCTGATGTTGTGATGTGTAGGTTCTTATGAGTCTGCAGCAACCTAGCCTTTAACCTCTAAGCAATAAGAAGAGGATGGGGGTTGCTAGTTGGTGATGCAGCACAGACGTGAATTTGATACATGAATCAAGAGTGAACCAAGTCGGTTATGATACATGAATTAAGAGTGAACTGCATGCCGCCATGAAAGGCACTGCTACCGTTCTTGCCGTCGTTGAAGTTGAAGGCACTGCCAGAGCTATTGCCACCGTTTAAAGCATTACCATAGCTATTGCCGCCTTATGAGGCACTGCTACTGCCATTGTCACCATCCCTCTGCTATTGCAGCCATTTAAGATACTGACACTGCTATTGCTACCGTTTAAGGCTCTCTTGTCTCCATTGTCGTCGTTTAAGGCACTGTTACTGCTCTTTCCGTCATTTAAGGCACGCCATCAAAATCATGGCTGTTGCAACTGTCACCATTAAAGGCATTGCTGTTGCTCTTGTCACTGCCACCATTACAGGCATTATGTTGTTCTTATCACTGCCACCATTAAAGGTGTTGCTGTTGCTTTTGCCACACGACCATTAAAGGCATCGCTGTTGCCAGTACCGCCATTAGAGGCACCAACATCGCTATTGTCACCATTGAAGACACTGCTTGATGACATTTGTTTGTTAGGCTGCATGGCAGAAATGAAACTACATGGCTGCAATGTCTACCATCCTCATAATTAAAGAATACCTAGTCGCATGCTAGATTG
>JALLAY010001204.1:0-11146 GCA_036939635.1 Cyclotella baltica
GGGTCCCTTCCCATCGCGCGGGGTTCTTTAGGGCCCTTTTTTATCCTCTGGAGGTGTGGGCCATCTAACTAGAGATGATGCTGAAACACTAGACATCAAGACTGCTGAGTTGTTCCATAGAATAAGATCTCAGTTACGGATTCTGTGTAAACAAGGGCGACAGACATTCAGATGACTATTCTCTTCTTAAGCAAGAGGGTGAAAATCTAGACAAAGATGGCTACAAAGTATCTGATACCTACGGAGAACTAAATTCCTACAACTTATTCTACAAGCAGATCGACTAGACAGAAACAAATGGTTCATTGATGGGTCGTTCACCGTCACACTGGGTCCTCTGTGATCTTTGAAAATGGAATGATGGGCGGGAACTCTACCAGTCAGAAGATCAACAACATCAGTTCTACAGAGACCAGGTTGTAGCTGTTCATGGCACCATGACATCCATTCGAGGGACAAGATACTTCATTGAGGACCAAAGATAACTGTTCAAACTTTCCATTGTGCACCAAGACAACCAAAGCATGATGCTACTTGAAGAAAATGTTAGATGCAGCAGCAGCAAGAGAACACGTCACATGAACATTCAATTTCAATACTTCTTTGTGGCAGACTGCATTCAACGTGGACATGTAGAGGTCAAGTATCTTCGCACTGATGACATGGCTGCAGATTTTTCACTAAACCACTACAAGGCGGCAAATTCTGCAAACGTCGAAACATCATCATGAACTCTGAACATAACAAATTTGTGGTTAATGATGATGTCACATCAGTGAATATCTTAGCTGGTGGTGCTTCTGAGCCATCAGCCGACACCTCTAGCACTGAGGTCAACAAAAATGCCTCACAAGAGTGTGTCGCAAACATAATTTGTAAGAAGAAGGGGTATCCTGTGCCGATGTGGTATCAATATACCAAAATTATTTGAACAGTGGTCAATGATCAAAGATGAGGGTGACCAATTAGAATGGAGGCAAAAGTTTGACTAGTGATTCGGTGGTTAGAGCCGTAGCCAAGTGAATTGTGATACCTGGATAGTATGGTCTCACACCAATTCATCAATAATCTAGTGTTTCCATTAAGCATTCTACTAATTTCTATAAGTAGTTGATCATTGAATTGTGTTCATTGTCATCTGCGATTATTACAAGATTGTGTTTTCAGCGTATGTTACCTAAAGGTATCCAGGGATGTGATTAGACAGAACCTTAGACTGTTACCTTCAGCTTGAGCGATTAAATTGCTTGTGTCAAAGAAACAGAGAATGTTTCAAGTGATGCCGGTGATGATGAAGATTTGGTTCCGATGTATTTATATTTGTATAGGAAATTGTGAACAACATGGGACAGAATGATTTCAGCCGCCTGATTTGTCTGAATTAGAGTAGTCTGATGGTGGGTTATTTGTCTAATGTTCGATCAAATCAATACAATACCCACATCTTCATTGATCCACGGATTAGCTCTCATCACGAGAGCCACAATCCAAAGAAAAAAGCAAAAGCCATATCAAGCATAAAAAGTCCCAGTCATGTGACGACAGTTTTGTTAACTTCTCCATCGACTTGTCTCAAATAAATATATCCACCAAGTCACACAAGGCAGCCAAAACAGTCTGCACAAGAAATTCAAGCTCCACGGGCAAATGGATTGTGCAACATATGTCTCATATCAAAACAAACAAGAGCTCTATTAAAAGTAGACAGAGATAGACTGACGTGACGAATCTAGAGGGACGTCACACTACTTGATGCCAAGAGGGAGAAGTAGCATGCTGATGATCTCAAAGTAAGGCTGAACTCAATGATCCATGATGACAGGAACATTGGTGTCTGATACCATTCCCAATGAAGATGACTTTGATTGAGGACACAGTGGGTTCGTCTACTGCTATGGGATTATTTGATGTGCAGCAGGGGAGATGGAGCAAGAGCACCTGGAGAGATTACATGTGTGAGGCATCCACCAGGTTGCAAGTTTTCTGAATGAGGTTGTTGATAGATAGCTCGTTTATTGTTGACAGTTCAATTGTTATGTGATTGGTGGCCCGTTAGCCTTTAGCTTATGAATGTGTGACGTATCCATTTAAATAGATCAGTGGGATTGGGATGGTATTTACTGTCATAATGACTTCAATCGAATAAATATCACAGTTTTTTGTTTGTGATCATGATAACTATAACAAAATGTGATCACATTTTTTGTGAATACCACAAAATCACAATCCAAATCATCCAAATAACAAAAAACGTGATTTTTGTTGATTTTGGGATTTTTGTGATATTTTAGGAAGAACCGAGAATCCCTATATTTTGGAATCCATTCTCGTTTTTGCGACCGCTTTGGGTTTGGGAGCATCGTCTGTCTTTCTCCTCTGTGCCACGGCCATCAACATCAAACAAAACATCATCCATCATCACGTGCACGCACCGTGCACCCCATAATCATAAAATCAACCGACGCAACCATGGCCAAATCCAAAACCAAACGAATATCCAACCAAGCAAAAGGCTGGTCCACCATCCCCGGCGTTCATCTTCCCGTCGACATTGCCCCCACAAAAATCGCAGACGATACCAATGACATTTCGAAATGGACGTCACCGCACTACAACAACGAGGACGATGATAATTCAGTCGCCTCGCGAGACTTGTATGATCCCTTGGAGAATAGCCGGGGGAAGGAGGATGGTGCGGGGGAGTTTGGGATGTTTTATTCTTTGGAGGTTATTAGTGGTGAGTGCTTGATGTTCGTGTGTTGACTGGAGAGCTGTTAATTATTGTGTGCAAATATTTGTAGCCCTGTTATGAATACTTTTACTTACTCAATTGACTTATTGCACATAAATCTTACAGGCGATTCCTACAGAGTAGAAAAATCAGGAGACGAGACTAGTGGATTTGTAACTAATGTTGTCTTTACTGACAAAACTGAAGAGACTGAAAATGTTGGTCAGAATCAAGAGAGCTCTAAGCAAACTAGTAAAAAGAATTGCAAGAAGTCTGACCCTGTCTCTAAAGAAAATAAATCAAAATTGGTAAATGCTGCAGACACATCTGACAAGCCACTTAACAAGAGGCAACGCCAACAGCTTAAGCGTAAAGCCAGAATGGAGGCCGAGGCTGCAGAGAAGCACCAAAAGAGAGAATCAGATCAATCCTCATCTGATGGCTCCAAAAATCAAGAACCTAAACTCCCCCAACACAACTTAAAATCAGAAGCAAAAGACAACTTGAAAGCTACCAAGCCAAAGCAAAAGAGTACCGAAGATTCTTCTAAACCAAATGAATCTAACCCAGCAACAGAAGCAAACAACGCATCTGAAACGAAACTCACCAAGAAGCAACGCCAGAAGCTGAAACGTAAAGCCAGATTAGAAGCAGAAGCAACCGAAAACCAAAAGAAACTCAAACTAGACACACAACCTCCATCTTCCTCTACAAACCCAGACACCCAACACAATTCCAAGTCACAACAAAAAGAGACCCCAAATCAATCAGATCTCATCTCTCTACAAACTGCATGGACAACACCCCTCCATTCCACACTCCTCTCTTCCCTCCATTCACTAAACTACACCTATCCTACACCTATACAAAGTGCTACACTATCAGCCGCCATACTGGGTAGGAGGGATATAGTTGGTGCCGCTCCAACGGGGAGTGGTAAGACTTTGAGTTATGGGTTGCCTATTTTGCAGTTTCTGTTGGAGAATTGTGGGGGAGAGGGGGGTGATTGCAATGAGGATGGCGAAGATAAGGGTTTGAAAGAGAGTCTTCCATTGCAGGCTTTGGTTCTTGTTCCTACCCGTGAGGTAAGTCACTTATTTTACTTGAAGACGTGGCCAAATTCAGCAAGTCTAACCAAAGGCACATTCAATTCAATCAGCTTGCCATCCAAGTAACCAACGAACTAAAGCGTGTCTCCTCCAACCAAATATCCATTGGAACAATCGTGGGTGGATTTGCAGAAGTCAAGCAACGTAGGGTTTTGGAGAAGAATAGACCGCCTGTAATTGTTTGTACTCCTGGGAGATTGTGGGAGTTGGTGAGTACCCTTTTACTATTCACCTACATGATATGTTTTGAGACAAGAGAGAAATCAATGAGGATTATTGATTCACTATTATTCGTACTGGTTGAAATTTATATTGATGATATGTTATCAAATCAATTTGCACGTCAGTCTGAGATTTCTCTGTTGGTCATTTATTGTGACATGGTTTCTACTGATTTATACCAATATCTCAGCACTTGGTTGTCTCTTTCAACAGATGTCAAGCAACGAATACTCTCATCTCAATGAATTCTCCCAATTAAGATTCCTTGTGATAGATGAGGCAGATCGTATGATCAAACAAGGCAGTTTCCCCCAGTTAAAGCAGATATTTGAGGTGATCAACGAAGCCAATCCTCCACCTGCCAATGAAGACCAAGATGAAGAAAGTGATGATGACGACGAGGAGAGGCTGAGGAGTCTCAAGGGTGTCAGAGGAGAAGCTAAAGTTGTAATGCTGGATGATTCCATTTTAGCTGCCATTGAGCGAGAAAGGACCGGCAGTGCGAAACCAAAACCCATGGAGATGGATGATGACGAATACCTGGAGCAGGAACGGGAGCTGATGAATGGAGATTACTGTAGTGAAGATGACGACTCCGAGGAAGACGAGGGTGAAGAACAAATTCATAGACAGACCTTTGTGTATTCTGCCACACTGACTCTTCCTCCATCCTCCCATCATAACATTAAGAAGAAGGCTAGCGTGGGCAAATCAATAAAGAAGAAGGGCAAGAAAAAACAACCCACCACTGTTGATGGGGCCATTGCTGAAATTCTTGAGTTTGCGGGTGCCAGAGGCGAACTGAAGATTGTTGATTTATCAAATTTGGTTCCAGAGGGGAAGAATCAGCAAGCAAAAAAGTCTAAAGCAGCAGCAGGTGAAGTAGACCTTCCTAAACCGGGCTCCAGTTCTGATGGGCCATCTCCTATGGCAGCACGTCTTCCTCCTGGGCTATCGCTGGGTGAAATACGCTGTGCTCAAATGCACAAGGATGGCCACCTATATGCATATCTTGTAACCACACAACAGGGTTCGTCGGGTCCATGCCTAGTTTTTTGTAATTCCATTGCTGCTGTTCGGAGAGTTGGTGAGACTCTCAAGATATTAGGCCTTCCAGTTAAAATGCTTCATGCTCAAATGGCACAGGTAAGTCATTTGTATGGAGAAGTATATGTGACTGTGACGAAAGACATAGATCCCGAGAGGCATCTGGTTGAAACCAAGCCATGCTTATTGAGACCAAATGTTTCAATTGCATGTGGGTTAAGTGAACAATCTCCGAGTCAATACCTCATAATTTGCCGTCCTGTGTTCAGCTTTCGCTTAGACAAGTCTCATCTCAACTATTCTTTTACTCATTCGCCAGAAATCACGTATGAACTCTCTGGAATTTCTTAGAACTCCCAAGTGTCGGTCTATTGTTGTCTCTAGCGACGTAGCTAGTCGAGGTCTGGACATTCCATCGGTTGCGACAGTAGTGCACTATGATGTGGCGAGGTCAATTGATACTTTTATTCATCGATCTGGGAGAACAGCCGTAAGTTATTTTTTCACTTGTCTTGTCTGACAATGTGCTGATGCTAGGTCATATCTGATAGATGTAGACTTGGCATATCAAATGATGGCGATGACGATTTACATGGACTAGAGTCTCCGACTAATCTGGGGTAGTAGCCAGATCTGTGGAAAATTGCCCTTGGCTGTGTCTGAGCCAATTCAATTGATATGTTAATGCCAAACCTCGGAGATGCTGACAAATTGTTTTGTGTCGATTGCTTGTTGTGCGGCTGTGATGATTCACTTTGGACTAGAGTCTCCGACATATCTGGGGTAGTAGCCGGAACTGTGGAAAATTTCCCTTGGCTGTCTGAGCCGCATCTTTTACTTGCTATGTCTGTTTTGATTTTTTATCCACCTCGTTCCAGTTGCTCAAGGATTGCTTCATCTTTTCTTTGATTCACATAGCGGGGCGTTGGCGACAATGCAGTAGGTGTTAGTATATCACTCGTAGCACCTGCAGAAGAACGAGAGCACCGCAAGATATGTGAAGCAGTGAGAGGTGTTGGACAGGGAAGCCTCGACACAACCAGCATAGATAGTCGCCTTTTATCGGAAGCTCAGGCTCGAGTTGCTCTGGCCAACAAAATTGTGAAATGCGATGATGCTGAGTCGCAGGCCAGCAAGAAGAACAAATGGCTTCAAGACACAGCTCGGGAAGCTGGATTAGAAGTGGACGACGATATGCTAGAGAGCAGCCTAATGGATGGAGACCAACGAGACAGGCAACGGTTTATTGAGTCGAAGCAAGCGAAAGCTGAACTTCGTCTGCTATTGCAAAAGCCAATGAGATGTCAGCACTTTGGCAAATATCTATCTCAGCCTGGTCTACAAGATGCTATCAGGACCGAAGCAAAAGTGAAGCCATTTGTAGTAAAAGAGACTGTGTCAAAACGAAAGAAGAGGAAGAAGACGGTGACTAGATTAGAGTCTTAAATTCTTAGACTTGTGTTACAATTGGTATTTCCTTGTTTAGTCTCCGTACTGATTTGCAGTACTAGCCATAATAAGATTAGTTTGTGCACATTCACATTGCTTCGAGCTGTCGTCATTCGAACTCTTGTTAAATCTAGAGAGGTTGAGATTAAAATAAAGCATTACACAAGATTACACACTTGGTATCTCCATAATCCATCATTGAAAGATACTGAACCAGCCATAAACATCATCACACATAAACTTGCCACTCTGGTCCAGCCATAAATATTAGCACACCACAATCTCCTGCTTGCCGATGGACTTTCATCCGGCTGCCGGCTGGAATAAATCAATCATTTAAATTTGCAGCGCCACGATAAGATTAGCACGCATCACTTGTGATTGAATCATTTCCCTCCATCGAAACTGTTGTTTGAACTTTAAGTAAATCTGCTTCCTCGTTATTGCTGTTGCTCTGAACCTGGTTCTCTTTAAGCTGATGTGAATGTTTAGAAAGAGGGAGCATCCTCGGTTTACCCACCGTTCTCTTCTTCGGTCGCGCTGAGACTGCTTTCTCGCTCGTTATAACAACTGTTTGCTTTCTATACTTCTGCAGTGGCAGCCGCCGCGGAGTGCTTCTGTACTTCTGCGACATTGCTCTCTTCAATCGTGCCCCGCCGCCTGGATTGCTGGATGATTTGATTTCTGCCGAGGCAAGAGGTTTACTCCACTTGACTGATTTTGTTGGTGACTTTGGCTTCGTTCCAATGCTCATGCTGGTAATAGTTTATTGTGTTCGTGCTTCGGGTTCTGGTTTAGTTCTTGCGATTGAGTTGAATGAAATATTATGGCACACATGGGCTCTCTTGGCTCCCGAAGCAATGGTGCATGAAAACATTGAAATTATTAAACGGGACACATTTGGATTGGAAAGCAGCCCGTGATTTCTTTCTGTGCAAACTTCTTCATCGACATTCTATTCACATGCAATGTTATGTAGTATCGTATGTGTCGATACTGGTGGATGCGTACTGCCTACTGTACACGATTCGGTTCTGCGGGGCGGATCGAATTTGGCGACGCGATAGCATTCAGTCGGTCATCGTATGACTTGAACCTATGAAGTCTCCGCCTATCGTCCCACATCCGTGTTTCACATCAACACCTTCTCAGCAATCAAATTGTGGAATCGTACTCTCCCAATACCACATCAGCGAGCATCAACGTTCACTTGAAGTCTCAGTTTGTGGCGATCCATTTCTGACTAATGATTCAATGGTGTGAAGTTGCGGCTGGCCTCGACCTCTGCGAACACAAATTATGAGCCATTTATGACAAGCCGTTGCTTTGAATCAAAAGTCTACGATGAACCTTTGAATCAAAGCTCCTATCCTACGCATCTTGCTCCTCGTGCTCAGTGAGGAATGAAACTTTTCAGTGGCATCAAAATAATACTAAACGCAGTAGCTATCAAACACATTCACGATGTAATAAGAACAGTACCAACAACTGCAAGCGCCACCAAGGTCTACCTGCGGCTTCAAGGAAAGAAATGCACTGACTTTCAGGACTCTACCGAGCTGTCCTTCTTGCTATTCGACAATCCAGATGACATGCCTGATTCGGAAGCTTTGACTACTTGTGTGATAAACGAGATGGACATTGTCTGTGACATATTAGAAGTCCATTACTCAACACAAGTATCCTTCACGCCAGACAATGCTTCGCAAGTTAAGTTTGATGTCATACCAGCTCCAGTACCCGACCCCTCCTTGAATGTTGCTATTACAATGACTCAAACACACAAGTTTCGTGTAGAAGACAAAGTTGTATCTGCAAAAGAGGTGGATGAGTTCAAAATAAGTGAGGAAGTCATACCCTTGATCTACTCCAATGCAATTCGTGAGGTAGACACTGATGAGGAGTTAGAGACAGACATGGAGGAAACCGATGTATCCACAATAGAAGAAGTGGACTCGGCACATGATTCTTCAAGTTGTTGGTCAGCGTGTACAATACAAAACCCCGACGACTGGATGCAGGCGTCTCAAAACAGTCCTGAAAGACAAAGCAATGAAAACAAGCAGCATCTTTGTACAGACAAGCTTTGCAACGGCAGTGAGTATAGGCCGAGGCAATCAAGTCGTGTTTCCGCGGTCGTTGACCCTGACGGCGATATCTGGATTGAATGCTTGGTTCTCAATGTCAAAGATCGTAGAAAGCGTAGTAGGAACAGGATCAGGTCTCGTTCACTATTTTATTCTATCAAAACAAAACAAGGTATGTCAAAGTAATGAATTGCATTACACATCTGAACCTAAATGAACATCTTATTTGATTTGTTTCTCTTATAATAAGCATATTGGGATGAGCCTCCATCAGGAGCAGAGAATATAATATACCGGCGCTGAGAAGAACATGATAAGAGCAAAGCAAATAAGACCAGCAACCAGACCGTTTGAGGTGACATCCTTTTTTACACGCATCAACTTTAGGCAATGTGAAGTATCGACGAATCTATGATGATGTTAAACCGAGACGAATGCTGATGCTTGAAGGCACAGGCGTTAAGGAGGTCAGATGCATTTGGTAGATATGTAACAAGTAGGCGAAAAACTTAGATTGATCCCAACACTCGACTTACCAAGCTGTCTCATGAAGCAAGATTCATGCTCCCAGCATACCCATACCCAGCTCTCCCGAACCCATCTGCTCCCATTGGTTGCATGCCGCTGTTTCCATCTCTCTCACTCTCCATGCTGTCCAATAACGAATACAGCATAGACGCACAATCCGACATCATGGTTATTCGATCCATCGTAAGCATCTGGCCATCAGCGGCCCCAGCCTCCATATAGCCATAATGTTCTTCAAAACCTAAAGCCAACAGCACTCCTCTAGCACCCGTATTGTAAACATTATGCATAAAGATTGGATTGCAAATTCTCAACTTTCGATACTTGGGCTCGTCTGGATGACTTGATATGTTGGAGATATATTGTCTTAATCGTTTCACGGCTGATATACCACATCCAGAAGATGTGGCTTCTTCTCGCTGTATTTGTTTACACGACCAATCCATTGCTGTGTATATTTCGTTCATAAGTTTGTTGTACGTGTCTGCCTCGGGTTCGTGAGCAAGAACTTAGACAAAACAAGACTATTAGAACAAATAAATGACAAGCAAAAGTAACTGCACCATTTCATTCTCACCATCTGATAAAATCACGTTGTTATCTCCCACCAGCGAAACCAAAGGAGGCTCCGGCAATATCAAATCTTCCACAAAACAAGCAGGTCTCCACTTCTGCCCATCCACAATAACTCCATACCCCTCCGGTACATCTTTTAATGCAAATTTGTGCATGCCTACAGAGTCACCACGCACACCATACTCTTGGTACACTGTCTCTGCTCCAGCCACGGAAGGAATGACACGAAATGGCACATACTTTAGTAAAACAGTCTCTTCTGTATTATTGGAGTTGTCAATACGAAACGTCCAAGGATGTCCAATATAAGTTGTTTGAGTCCAACTCTGTCCCCGTCTCATTGAGCCTTTGTACACTTCATTTCCCTTGTAGTCAATCCAAAACACTGATACATTGTGAGAGGTTAGATTGGTTACTTCAATATAAAGTGGTGTCTTTCCTCGTTCCGAGGATGGGTGCATGGGCAGCACTGCCTCTTGAATCTTGTTAGCATTAGTTGTTTGAGGGTAAGAATGTAGGGGTATGGCGTATACGCGGTAGAGTGACATTATGGTTGATTTCCACTGATAAAAGGCTGTAAGACCTGGATGTTGAGCTTTGCTGTGAAGTTGAATTGTAGTCTCATTGTTGGGAGTGAGAGGGTTAATTTGCAAATGATCCTCCTCTTTGGACTCTTGACATGTGTCTTCTTTAGTTTCCGATAGGTGCACATCTTGTTTGGGTACGGACATGAACTTATTAAAGTTTAGATAGGATGGGGCATTTTCTGTTGTGTCTTTTTGCAGTGGTGGGGCAATGTCAATCTCTTCTTTACTTTCAGCCAGTTGCAATTCATCTACTTTGGATAGAAGCTTGTCGTAATTACGACTAGATGCTGCTTCTTTAGTTGCTGATTTGAGAGACCCTTTTTGAAATCTTGGCTTCTTATTATGCCCCTTGATTTCATATTCATTGGCGAATGTATTAATTTTCTTCTCATTTGATGAAGCCAATTGATCAGGCTTGATTCCGTCAGCATCTCCAACCGCCTTTTGGGCATTCTCATCGCCCACTTGATTGCCACCGCTCGCAGTCCCAAGCACATAGACTTTACCCCCACCAGCACCTGCACTTTTCCTCGACAGAAATTTATGAAGCAAAAACGCAACTGCAATGGATGCAATAATCAACTGCGTATATTCTGTGGGGAAGCCGCCATTTTGCCGTTTGATTGAATTCTTGGCACGTTCAATGGCTCTTTTTATCGTGGCTGAATCGATTTCAGCGGGTGGATCGTCTATGTTATGATTGGGTGGGTGTCGTGCTGAGGAGGCGTAGTCCATTGTTTTGGAAAGTATGTCGGCTGAATTGACAGGTTTTCAATTAGATTCCCGCCAAAAATGGGGCTCAACCTTCAT
>JALLAY010001205.1:0-11131 GCA_036939635.1 Cyclotella baltica
CATCCGTGAAACAGAGTGGGATGTACAGGTATAGGTTCTGGTTCTTCTCGTAAAGGTTGGTTTCTATCTTGCCATTCATAATCGAGATGGTAAGGTCCATGAAATTCACCTTGTTGGAGGGCTCAGTGCATTTCCATTCCAGTCCGAACCAGCCGTTCATATCATCCTTGAATTGTTGCCAGAGCTGGGCATTGCGGGTAGGACAAGGGTCAGTGAGCCAAACTCCAAAACGTTTGTAAAAGGAGATGTTGGCGCTCCATCTTGGTAAGAGATCATTCTCATAAGGGGCATAAAAGATAGTGGCTCATGGTGGAGCAGGAGGAGTGCCCATTGCTGTGCCGGAGATCTTTTGCCAACAGGTGTCTCCAAACTTGAAGAAGTTGTTTTCAAAAACCAGGTGAAGAGCTTCAATAAGAGCTTCGATGTTGCAATGGGAGAATTTAGTTGAGTTGTCCCGGAGGTATTTTGAAATATTCTCAAGGGCTGGTGCCGTTTTGATGCTGATATATATCAAGGAGGCATCGCTAGTGAAGAGGTGGCATTGGGTGGAAGGGTAAGGTTATTGAGTAGTTCCTTAAGAGCAAAGGAGTCTTTGGAGTAGGATTCCTGCTCTTACATGACTGGGAGTATTAACCCACTTTCCTAGCCCATGAGGAAGGCTGCGCACATCAGAACAGACTGGCCTGGTTGGCCAGCAGCCTTCTTCATCTTGTTCCTTATGGATTTTAGCTGTAGCCCCACTACATCCACCTCGAACTCCCCGCCTCCTAGCTCACCTCCACTCACTCCCCTTACACCTTCTACTGATCCTGCTGAACATACTCCCAGTCCCACCGGCCTCACTGCAGGCAATGAAGGCTGGACGGTCATTCCCAAGGGCCGGCGCACTAACCCTAACCCATTCCCATTCTCTTCTCACAACACAGCCATAGCTGACACAGGAGCGAGCGATTTCTACCTCACTCCATCAGCTCCTGTCACAAACTTCAATTTGAATGCACCCCAGTCCACCGTAGGTGATGCAGCCGGCAACCTCCACAAGTCTTCAGGACAAGCCGACATCCAACTTCCTCTTCCTAACACCAATGCCAAGATCATGCCAACCTTCCAGCACAACATCCTTCGCATAGGCAAACTATGCGACTCCAACTGCAAGGTTGTCTTCGAGAAAGCTGCCGTCACAGTCGATGCACAGGATGGTTCCACCCTGCTCCAAGGGTGGCGAGAACCAGATGGACCCAAGTTGTGGCGCTTCTCCTTAGTACCGTCCGAAACTGCCTCTCCAGCCTGGGCTCTCAACATGCCAACAGCCCTCAATGCCCACGACCTACCCAGCGTTGCCACACTTGTCCATTACCTCCATGCAGCTGTCGGCTTTCCAGTCAAGTCAACCTGGCTAGCAGCCATCAAAGCAGGCAACTATGCAAGCTGGCCAGGGCTAACCTACGCCAATGCCACCAAGTACTGCCCATCAACCGACAAAACCATCAAGGGCCACATGACCCAGGTCCACCAAGGCATCCGATCTACCAAACCCAAAGCACCCCAATCCACGCAGTCTACCCTCCCTTCCGCCCCTCTCGGCCCGTCTAAAGAACTACATATCTGGTGTGAACCAGTCAGCAAGCTTTACACCAACGACATGGGCCGCTTTCCAATTCGCTCTCGCAGTGGCAATCAGTATCTAATGCTTGCCTACCACTGCGACTGCAATTTCATCCCGGTGGAACCCTTCCAATCCCGCCACGATCGTCACCGCATCCCAGCCTACAACCAGATCATGCAACGCCTCAAGGACAAGGGTCACATTGTCGAGCATCAAGTCCTCGACAACGAAGCCAGCCAAGCCTACAGACAAGTCATCACTCAAGACTGGCAATGCACTTACCAACTAGTCCCCCCTGATGCCCATCGTCAAAACCTAGCCGAACGTGCCATCCAGACCTTCAAAGCCCATTTCCTCTCCATCCTTGCCGGCATCAGCTCAAACTTTCCCGACTTCCTTTAGGACAAGCTCCTTCCGCGAACCGAACTCACCCTAAACCTTCTTCGACAATCCAAGATTGCTCCCGACATGTCAGCATGGGAGCACTTCAACAACGCCCCTTTCAACTTCGATGCCACACCAATCGAGCCGTGCGGATGTCCTGTCATAATCCACAACAAGCCAAGCAAGCGGGCATCTTGGGCCTTCCGCGGGCACGACAGTTTCAACATCGGCCCTGCTCTCTCTCACTATCGTTGCTTTCAAGTCGTTGATTCTCACACCAAGTCTCTTCTCATTTCTGACACAGTGCCATGACTACTTGCAAACTCCAGCCGCCACTTACGAAGACCGACTCCTGCATGCCATCCATTTTTTGTCCACAACGATTCAAGACGCCACTTCCAGCGCAGTCAGCGATCAACTACTAGCCATCGATCAACTGCGTGCTATCTTTAACAAGTGGAATCTAAACCCCAGCCCACTCTCTCCCACCCCCACTCCTACAACACAGCCTCCTACTAAGCATCCTTCTCCAAGGGTGAAACAGTCTCCAAGAATGCCTCCACCTGTCCCAGTGCACCAATCTCCAAGGGTGCAACAGTCTCCAAGGGTGCCTCCACCTGTCCCCCAGCCCATGCCCAAGTCGCCTCCACCAGCACTTCCGCCTGCCCTCTCTCCAAAGGTACAACCACCTACAACCCCTCCGCCAGCCACCCAACCGGTAGAACCAATAGCCCATCGCACATGCTCCCACGTCATTCCCTCCACACCAGGACTTGGCGAAGCCGTTGCCCGCCGAACCCGTTCCAAGATCAGCATGGTAATGCTAGCCATGGCAGCACAAGCCACTCGCGCAGCCATGCCTCTAGTCAACGAACCAACCATCAGCGAACGCCTTGCAGCTTCCGTTCTCGACCCTGAAACTGGCTTATCTCTCGAGTATCGCCAACTCATCAAGAACCCCAAGTACAAAGATGTCTTGAGCCATTCATATGCAAAGGAACTAGGGCCTCTCTGCCAAGGTCTCAAAGGTGACAGTCCCACCAAGGAAATAGAAGGCACCGACACATTTCATGTTATCGACTTCGATCTGCTACAGCAATGTCATATGCAAGGTTCGACCGGAAAAAGCAGACCCAGACCGCACAAGAATCACGATTGCAGGCACTCGCATCTGTTACTCGGGCGACGTAGGTACCAAGACAGCTCCACTTGAACTTGTCAAACTAATGATCAACAGTGTTCTTTCTCGCAAAGGCGCCAAGTTCTGCACATTCAATATCTCCAACTTCTATCTCCAGACTCCACTCGACAGACCAGAGTATATCAAGGTTCAGCTCTCAGACATCCCTGACAAGTTCATTGCCGAATACAATCTCAAGCAACATGTCTACAAATGGATGGGTTTACTTCAAAATTCGCACCCACAATCCGGCATCCTCGCCAACAAACTCCTCACAACCCGACTCGCCAAGCGTGGCTACTACCAATGTGAGACCACTCCGGGACTTTGGCGCCACAAGTGGCGACCCATCATGTTTACACTCATTGTAGACGACTTTGGGGTCAAATACGTTGGCGACCAACACGCAATTCACCTCCGCAACACAAGTAATTCTACGATCTTACCGAGAATTGGCAAGGTGATCTCTATGCCGGCATCAACCTTGCCTGGAACTACACTGCACACACATGCCGACTCACCATGGATGAATATATTGAGACAGTGCTCACCAAGTACAACCACCCGCGGCCGAAAAAACGCACACTCTCCCCTTACAAAGCGACACCTATCATATACGGGGCCAAAGCCCAATACACCGAAGACGAAGACACCAGCGCCAAACTAGACGACGATGGCATCAAACAAGTACAAGTTATCGTTGGCGCTCTCCTTTACTATGCGCGTGCAGTTGACAACAAATTGCTCCATGCTCTCAGCGAAATTGGCACCCAGCAAGCCGCCGCCGAAAACACTCTTACGCGTGTGCACCGTCTGCTCAACTACTGCTCCACTTACCCAAATGATGGCATAACATACAGAGCCAGCGACATGGTCCTAGCCGCTCACTCTGATGCAGCCTACCTCAATGTCAGCAAATCCCACAGTCGTGCAGGGGCACACATCATGCTATCCGAAGATGTTCCAGTACCTCCTTACAACGGACCCATCATCACTCTGGCGCAAATCATCAAATTCGTAGCATTGTCAGCCGCAGAAGCAGAACTGGCCGGACTATACATCTGTGCCAAGGAAATGGTACCTCTCTGCCAGTCACTCGAGGAGATGTGCTGGCCACAACCCAAATCGCCTATCCAAACAGACAACACCACAGCGCTAGGGGTCGCCAACAAGACCATTGTAGCCAAGAAAATGAAGTCCATGGACATGCGTCTCTGGTGGCTCCGGTGTCTGGAATCACAAGGTCAATTCCGTTACTATTGGGCTCCCGGTCCGCAAAACTACGCCGACTACCCCACCAAGGCCCACCCAGATATCTACAATGAAACACAACGCCCACTCATGCGGGCTAATTTTTCTTTTTTCACCTTCATAACAAAACACATCAATTCACTCTGCTCACTGCAAGGGTGTGTTGAGATACAGTGTTTCACAGTGTTTCACTCACTAGTATCTACATAGAGCTCATCACCAGCGAGCAAAGTGCTGTGATCACTCACGCACCACTCATTCTAAGATTGATTGTCACGTAGCTCTCACTGATGCACATCGCACCACAGTAGCTCTCATAAATTAACCTCGTAATTGTTACCACCACAATGGTGCTCTTCTACAGATTTGCATGCCATGTAGGTTTTGAACTCAAATAAAGCCTCAGCAGTTCTTGTTGCTCCACTGTCGTTGACAATATGTCTTCCTGTGAGAAAGTTGTATACATCTATATCTGTGATGACAGTGTCTTGTGCTCATGCTGTTTGTGGTGCTGTTGAAATATATGATGAATGTATCTGTCTATGTATGGTGATCCTACCTCGTCAAGAAGAAAATTGGATGCTTCAGTGGTTCTGTTGATTTCCCCCAGGTTCGTCATCTTGTGAACTGTATGTTGTAGTTGGTTGTAGAGGACCTAAATCCTTGATCAGGGAGGGCAGCAGCTGCTAGATTAGCCCCGAATTTGTCAAGTTTCTCTCCATACTTACCAAGATATCGACCAGCAACAGGTGCCATAAGCAGGCATGGCTGTCCGAGGTATGCTGCTACTGCTACATGAAAAACAGGGTCCTCTATATAGCCAAA
Organism: Cyclotella baltica; assembly: GCA_036939635.1. NCBI lineage: Eukaryota > Bacillariophyta > Thalassiosirophyceae > Thalassiosirales > Thalassiosiraceae > Cyclotella > Cyclotella baltica. Next base: position 5,247 of record JALLAY010001205.1, read on the forward strand.
GAGATCTGGTGGCGATAGTAGAAACTGTGTGCACAATTCGTTACATGCTTCCCAAGACCATCAATTAAAGTCCATTCTTGATAGAGTAGTAGTAATAATTGATTGATGCAGCTGACTAGATCCCGACTTTTCCAATTCAATCGTGACACCATTCGTAACAAAAGGTGGTGTTGATCCATCTTTGAAGAATCTGGCACTTGTTACTATGGATAGAAAAGAGTCGTTGAAGACTCTTTCAGGGTTTGCAACTGCTTGGAAAGAGGATGTAAGATGGCTCCAAGCCTGTTGTACTCCTGAAAAGAATGGTCCAGTATGCTACTTATCAATGTTTCTCACAGTTTGTGTATCCGATAATTAAAGACTCCCTCTCCAAACAAATCAATCAGTGGAGGGATGTGCAATCATCACATGATTGTATTGCCCTGCTTGTCCATCCTGTTAAGGAGAGGAAAGAAGCTTTGAAATAACCCTTCAATATATTGAATGTATGATCTGTCAGATGCTTCTCTGAGTCTACATCCCTTATTCCTAGTGGGCAGTCTAATTCTTCTTTTTGCAAGACTGATCCACTCCACTGTATTCTGAAAATTCTCTGCACTCCAATATCAGTTCAAGAGGCAAATTATTCTGTGTGTGCCAGTGTAACATGCTAAAGCCAGTAGTCTCCCATATGTTGGAATGATCTCAGAAGGAGGATCCACAGCATTTGTTGTGTTAGTAGTTCTGGGTGTGGCAAATATCCAGGATCTAGAAGGTGTGTGACAGACTCGAATCCTATCTTTATTTTAGAAGCTTTCTGCAACAGATAATCTTATAGGAAGGAGTTAGGAATCAATATTATTTTTGAAATATCATTGAGTTATATTTCTTGCGCCAACATCAAAATAGAAAAAGGTATTTGAAGTTCATCTGCAACTTCAACCATTTAACATGGGGAAATGCATTCATGGTTTTATAATGACAGCCTAAATGTCATGGACAAAAATAGATTCAAATTCAAATTGTGTTTTTTATCAATTGAAGGAATCAACCCCTCGATCAATTAATCTTACATGTCGAGGTGGATGTCGGCTATATCTCTGATCAGTTTTCTTAATGATCATAAAATCTAATTTAATTTATAATTTATAATTGCAAAGCGGTAATTAATTAATTAATTAATTGGACCACAATACCAGCACCAAAAAAACTCCACTGTCAACAAGGTATCAAGAACCAATATTAATAGTGTTTGACAATGGAGATGTGGCGGTAGAATTGATACTTAATCATTCTTTTTGACATATTACTTTCAAATTGCTTGACTTTTTCTGACATTTTTTAGCAATGTGTTGCTTGACCAGTGTCCAATCATCATTATTGTAAACGTTGAAACCTCATCAGGATACACGGACATCGTTGCACCAGATCAAGTGGAGTGAGTGCAAAATTGTCTTCTTGGATTCCAAGATTTCCCAGCTTATTGCAATTATACTGGATTATTTATTGCTCGGATGATTTCTTTTCGTGTTGTGTGTTCAATTTTATATTTTCTCCAGACTGCAGAAACTTGGGTATTATCTTTGCTCTCTGGGTATGCTCTGATTCTTCTTATGAGAGCTAGATATATTCTAACTGGGTACATAAGACAATCGCTGGATGCATGATGTGTGGTTCTTTCATTTCTTTCATCTTTCTTTTGCAATTTGAATGTGATTGAGTCACAATCTGTCTAATCTTCTAGACGTTTGTATGCGAGAACTGTGCCATCCCTGTAGAATCTGATATTGCCAATTCTTCTAATGTATGTTCTGTGTTTTTCTATTCACATGATTGTTTTTCAAAGGGGAAAGCTCCAATGTCAAGTTGTAAAATTGCCCTTTGTGTTTAACTTGTCTACCTTTTTGTCATTTGAATTAAAAACTTGAGTAGCAACCAACAATCAGTCTTATTTTTCTAAGGCTGCGATGTATCATCTATTCTTTGCTCAGCATTCAAAAGATGTGCCCTACATGAGCTAATCTTCAAATGTTATTCTTTAACTCTTTTGTGTGTGTTATTTTCTCTTTTATGATTTTAATTAGCTCAGATGACAAGGCAATGTACTTGTTTCTGGTAAGGAAATGAACAATTTTCTAAAATTGAGGAACCGACCTAGAATGATATTTGTTTCTCACCAATTGTTTCTTCTTCAAATTTATTTAAAGCTGTCATTTCATGGCAAGAGATTGGTTCTAGTTTGTGTTTGGGTAGGGCTGTAGAATGGAAAGCCAAAAGAGATGCATTTCTACTTTCTTGATCCATTGATCCCAGTAAGACAACACCAAGACTTGTAATATCATCAATGTAAACATCGATGTAGCTCTCATCTACTGACATCCACTTTTTTACTTTCTTAATTTTGCAATAGATAGGAATACTGTCTGGAAAAATTCTTCTCGGAGGGATTTTTGATGCCTGCGGGTTGTGGCATCAGGATTCTAGTCTGGGTTGCTGAGAATGACATTTATCACATTGCAAACTGACTCTGAGCTTTTCTTCAGCTTTGTGATTACCGAATTTGATTGCTTCTTTTAGGTCAGATGTTCTCTTCATTGATTGAATCGTGACCCATTTTCTAGGATAGTCTTGAAATGATGGGTGTTTTCCAAATACCAAAGAGAGGTTTGAGCCTGTTTGATGGGTAAAATTCTGAGTGGTAGCCAAGTGGGTTCTCTTTTTGGGCTTCCAGCGCTGATAGTAGGTCCAACTTATGCTTTCAAAGGACCAGATAGATCTTTAATGCTGTATCTTGCGTGAGTTCAAGCTTGAATTCTGGCTCAACTGGCTGCTAGCAGTCAAAACAAATCACGTGTTTTATTGCTTCAAGTAAATCAATAGGCCAACTTGATTTTTGTTCTGTGTAAAGATTGTCTGTTGATTAAAGTGAGAATAGATAGTTAACTTTTGAAAAGGCTATTGTAGATATTTAAAACAATCAAGCATTATTTTTAGTTTAGTGAAGCTATGTTCTGGTATACTAGACCTGGAGGATGGCTTTTATGCAATAACTTTAGACTTGGTAAGTCAGTTGAAATGAGAAAGTTGCCTGTTTGCACTCCTGGAGTGATTGACTGCGTCAGAGGACGACTTACTATTGTCTTGATATTTTTGATGCCTTACATACCTTTAAAAGTCTCAGCTAAATTTTCTATCTCATGATGATGATAAAGATTCATTTAATCTACACATGCCTCTGCGACTTCCCTAAGATCTTCTCTATCATTGGAAATTTCAGATGGAATATTTGACAAATCTTACAAATGATCAACTGAGTTATCAAGACAACAATCACCGTGACGGAGAGTGAGTGCTCTTTTGGTTCAGTTTGGCCCTGTTGATGGTGCTCTGTGGGTCAACGGTCAAGTTTTCAAAAGAGACTGTCTTTCTTTTCTTGGCTAGGGGGAGGTGGTTCTAGTGGGATTGGTGGAAGTTAGATACCGTTACGCCCAACATGACAGCCAACCAGATGCTCTCCAATTGAGCGAAAAATCTTCCGGGCAGTTGAGTACCACAAGTAACGGGCATGCCTTTTCTTCATTTAACGGTAATCAAAACAGTAACCCTGGGTGTTCCACTTTGGGCAGGTGATTTTTGTTGTCTAGAAATGAGGGCTCTTGTTTGCTTTTTTTGCTACCTGTGAAGATTTATCTGTAAGTTATTGTTTTTGTGCCTCATTGTGGATCATGTTACATCCTGACTTCTTTTTTGTTTGGACCTGCAAACGGTTGTCTTCAGAGAGTGTCTGCGATAATATTGCTGATCCTGGCAAGGACTTAGCAATGGTCTTGAGAAAAAGAGACAGTACAGTGTTGAATTCACCTAACTTGATTTGTTTGAACAAAGGGTGAAAGTCAATGATTGAATAGAAACATTCTCTCTACAATCAGCATCACTGCATTCATTCATCCTGAGATGGATTCTTGCTTCTCTCGTGCAGCAGATTCTTGTGTAGAATTTGGGATCTTGTCTGCTTTTTCTTCAATGTCTGCTTAGATTGCATTTAGGCCCGTGACGACTTGTGAGCTCCTCTGCGAAAAACCCTCCATTTGCAGTATTGTACCTCACCATGCTTCCAGGACATTGCTGGGTAGTTTTTGCTGAAGGCAGCTTGCAATGGAGGTTGTCGGTGGAGATGAAGGTTTTCAATATTTTTGCGACAGGCATCATAATTGTAATGGATTTGGCTGAAAGGATAGAAAAGGAGACACTTGTGGTGAAAAAGACCACGTAGAACTTTAGGGTATCTACATACAAGAAAAATATTAAAATGCCATGTGAAAAGGAGACACTTGAAAAAAGACCACGTAGAACTTTAGGGTATCTACATACAAGAAAAATATTTAAATGCCATGTAAGTCTGTCAATTAGCTTAAAGGGTTATAAACTCTTCAGGTCTACTGTCTGCTGTTTCTATTGCTCCTGTTGGGTTTACAATATACATTCCAATTACCTGAGTTGCAGAATATTTCATAAAAATTATCAGTTACAGAAATCAAATATTAAGTGAGAGTGGACGTAAAGAGAAAAAATGAGACTATTCATTTCGAACTCACAGTTCTTCCGTATCTACGATTCCTCAATCCTACCAATGCCCCCCCACTCGCTTGCTTGATTACATGTGGCAAACAGCCCAACTCCACTGGATATTCTATTAAAATGATAGTGTCCTCTTTCACCAATTCTGTATTTGCAACAGCATCCAGCAAGTCAGCATAGACAATTTCCTCATAAGGAGGACAGAGTGTGATAACATCATATTTGCAATTTGGATCAATCCCAACAGTCTCTGGCTGACGCAATGCCCTGAAAGCATCGGTGCAAACAACTTTAGCCATTGGTTCTCCATCTTCTCCAATCCCTGATCCCAATCCCCCCTCGATCCACTCATCAAAACCACATTTTTCAATATTCCTCTCACAAGTCTCACAGCAATCAGTCGACATATCAACAAAGGTACAATGCCTTGCACCACGGCTTAAACTTTCCAACCCCACAGAACCTGATCCACTAAATATATCTAAATGTCGTGTTTTGCACTCCATCCCCTCAATTTCATCATACAACCCAAAACTCGTTAATGTCGAATACACAGCTTCTTTAACTTTACCCATCATAGGACGTAAATAAACATCCGGCGAATCCAATTTCCGTCCTCTATGAGATCCACCTAATATACGTAAATTAGACGGGTTATTGTATCGTTTTGTATCACGCCCCTTCCCCTGAGGACGGAGTAAGGCAGAGTTGGACCCGCCTGTGTCGGAGGGGTTGGTGAAGCGACGTGTACGTGAGTTTTTGGGAACCACGTGACCTAATGTGGGGCGTTTGGCATTGACGCGTCGTTTAAGATTGGCGGGGAGGTCGTTTGTTGTTTCTTGAGACGCATCTTGGTTCATGGAAAGGAGTGAATTGTGTCTATTTAGAAGTCTTTGGTGGGTCTCGAGGAAACGAAATGCATCAGCGGTTGAGGCGCATGACATAAGTAATGAAACGCATGATATTGCCGCCACAATCCGAGCATGTGTGCTGCTAGCAATTGTTCCAATCTCTCCTTCTCGTGTATTCATGATGATTTAGCCAATAATATGATTTGTTCTCTTTAGCAAATAATCCTAAGGTATGGTAAGGTATATCTTACACGTGAAGAACATGGTCGAGGTAGTAGAACGGTGATGGTGATGCATGATGGATGATGGATGATGGCTGGTGATGGGTTTTATGGCGGTAAATATCTTTATGTCGAAAAGATACAATACTCTTGTGTAATTTCGTGACAACGGACAGACTGAATCTTTTGCACCCTCACTCCGACCATAGGTAAATAAAGACTAGGTATGAGACGTAATTTTTGTATCCGTTGTTTT
>JALLAY010001206.1:0-11106 GCA_036939635.1 Cyclotella baltica
GATGTGACTTGCTGTTTCGAAAAGTGAGAGACTGTACTAAGATTGGGGGATGATTGGATGGAGAGAAGTGTACCTATGAAACACTTCAACTTTGATTGAGATGCCGGGTGAAAAGTAGGAAACAAATCGCTCATGAAAAAGCTCGCCTAAATTGTGGGATGGAGCACAAAAACCAAAAATCTAAATCGTCGATTTAGATATTAAAGGGCATATACAATAATCTCTTGATGTATCTTTACTACATGGGAATTAGTATACAAAGATTTTAACTTCCGAGGGTATCCATATGTGCCATTTTAAAATACTGCCGATCTCGCTCATACATACTCTCACACGAACACACGGTGCACATGAACAAATTCAAATGTAACGAATGAAACACACACCAACACCTCGTCCAACCAATCAACTCCCATTCATAAACAACACAAATTCACTCTTAACTCCATCTCAACGGTTCGTGTGTTGTGCAGTAATTCACCATCCCAATCAAAATTCGAAATGCCTATCCCTTTAATAAAGAGCACTGCTGTTCTGTCGACGGCGGTTCTAACATCAGCCCAGCTTTCAAATCTACCCAAACGACTTCGAAGAGGAGCTGTGGCGTTTATCGCCGAAGAAAAGAAGATAGATGCGATTGAATTCATCGCGAATGACGAGGAAGAGTTTGGCAGAGCACGTGGGCTGAAAGTGGAGGATGTTACATCACTTTCAATGTCTCTCCCTATGTCTGCATCAATGTCCATCATGTCAATCGATCCAATTAATTTAATGCCAGCGGGTATGGATTTTATGTCTTTTGACTTTGAGATAGAGGAGTCCATGTCTATGCAAAAGTCCATGTCAGTCGAGCTATATCCAGCAGAGATGACTTTTCTTGATTTTGACGAAGGTGATCCTTTCCCCATCATGTCGATGGTGACGGAAGCACCAGTAACGGATTCGCCAACCAACCCCCCAAGTTATTGGCCCACATACTACCCAACTGTCTCTCCCCCAAGTGCATCTCCCATTGCAAACGGATCACCAACGAAAGCACCTTCTTACTGGCCCACGTATTATCCGAGTGTATCTCCCATTGTGAACACATTGCCTACGAAATCGCCCTCTTATTGGCCAAGTAAGTCCCATTGTAAATGTCTCACACCAAGTCATCTTTGTATACTTATTCTTGACCTCTAGCCTATTATCCTACTGGTACACCACCCACATACTTCCCCACTGCAGATCCTGTTGGTCCAACAGCTGTAAGTATAAAAAATATGCTCTGCTACTAGCTTCTTGTAGTCGATATATGCTAACGGATTTGTTGATGTATTACAACAGGCTCCAGTGCCCACAACACCTCCATCCTATTGGCCAACGTACTATCCCACTTCTGTAAGTGAATTTTTCACCGGCCATTAGGTGAAGATGATTGCCCATTCAAATGATCAATGAAAACGAACTGATTTATATATTTCTCTGGACTTTCAGGAGCCAAATGAAGATGAGACTACCACAGCGCCAACATATCTTTTCAAGACCCCTGAACCCACAAAAGAAGCTGTGTCGGTAAGTAATCCTCTCTCCTCATAAGTTATTGACAAAGTAACACGTCAACTGACTCTTTATGTTGTATAAAATTGAACAAAGGCACAACCTGATATGCAGCCACTATCATCAGAAGAAGATACGAAGCCATGCACCAAAGATAGGGAATGTCCCGGTGAACAGGTTTGCAACTGCGATTTCTTCTGCCAGCTCTGCTTTCTCACACCATGTGGAGTTTGTGGACCACTCCCTTAAGAGCGCTGAGGTTTTAAGTTATGATGTAGTTCATTGGATAGATGTCTTAGATGTTGGAAAATATTGTGGTGCTAGATCTTTGAGTGTACTGATTTGTGAAGGCGTGATTGTGTGTTTATTATTGAGAGGAATGATACATTTAGTTCATAAGGCTACAAATAATCCTCAAATGTTTCTGTTACATTTTTTTTCATAGTAAAGTAACTCCTTTTGTTGTTATGAAATCAGGGACATAGATGTGCAAGTGAAACATATGGTTAGAACACTGTTTGAACCTATCAAGAAACACTTACTTATTCATTGGAAACCCACAATACAACAGTGACCACTTTCCTTCGGTCTTGAGTATGTAGAAAATGAGGCCTTGAAGTGTTGACTTCTAGTCTAGTCGAGATGAGTTGAATTCACTGGCTTCACCCTGAAGCCTTCTAACAATAGTGTCTCAAGTGCTGTGACTGCAAGGTAAAGTAGTTCTATTGCTGTTCTCCTTGTCTGGTGTTATCTTACTACATACCACTACACCGATGCTCTTGGTGCAACCTTCAAGAATCACCTGAGATGGTAGCTAACTCGGCATACAAGATGGGGACACATCCAAGACTGATGACTCTTACAAATAACATTTACCAATTACACATTAGTGACTATCCACGTAACATTCACACTATATCGATGGGGAAAGTTGACCCTGTCTCCTTGTTCCATTCGTATGGTTCCTTGGGACCTCACTCAAAGCCACGTTCTTCACATGTCTGAGGATAGGCGGCAGGCTAGACCAGCATGGGGCTAACAGTTTGGGTTTTCCACGGGCATGAGACATAACTCGTCTGACGAGCCTGTGCCGTGAGGCTATGACTCGCGCCCCCAGAGAAATCCGCCAGGGCGGCACTGTGGGGACTACCTCAGCCGTGCTCCCCCAGGTCGCTAGCTCATGACTGTGGTCGTACTGCCCTTTGGGCGGAACCTGCATAAACAAACAAGCAGCATTATAAAACCCCCTTCGCAGACTCCTTCTCGAAGCCGGCGTCAGGGGCCAGGGTGAGATGATCTCAAAAGTTTTCGCAGAAAGACAACATCACCGGAATAGACGCTTTCATATCCGTGTAGACCTGACTCATGCACAAGCCAGCTGTTGTGCCTCTCGCCTTTTCACGTTTTCTCCACCTCCCTACCAATGTTATTACTCCTTAGTCCACCTTGTGAAGCCTGGCGGCTGTGGTTGCTCCTCTTCTGCCAGACCTCCACAAGCTGTAGTCTTCCAACACCGCGGTCTCTCCGAAGGCCTCCTCAAATCTGTCTTTTGCTGGTATGAGGTACTCCTGTAGTAACGCGTCATAATACCCGAGCTTCCTACGCCTCCCCTTCGAAGTGGCAAAGAACCAACCCTTCCTCCTTCCATTGACTATGACCCACCATTTCATGCACCTGGATATCCACTTGAACACCGGAAGTCCCGATTTGGTAGTCAAAGGTATAGGAAGACAATGCCACCTCATCCCAGTCTCTCCTTTGAACTTCCCATGTAGAGTCAGCATGATGTGGGGTTGCTTCGAAGTCGTAGTCTCTCTCCAGAAATGCAGTACTCCTCCAAGCGACAACAGAGGAACCTCCTCTCCCCTCAGATCTGCACAGAACTCCATCAGTATGAAGGCCATGAGATCTTCCAGGTCCGCCTTTTCTGCGTTATTGTCTGACCCCTCCCAAATCTCTTCGCACACCCCATCCAATGCCAGAATGATGTCAGATGTAAAGGGATTATTCTGCTTCCTTATCTCTCCCATCCTCAATTTTGTGCCTCGTTTGAATCGGGTGAACCAATCCCCCGATGTGGGCGAAGTGGTGGCTTGTACCTTCTTCTGATCCTTGGCGTATAGAGCCCCGCAGTTGTACCCTTTTCCAGCGTTGTAAGCATTGTTCCACCAGGTAGGAGTTCGGTGCATTGAATCGTACTGTAGATGGTTGGTGTATCTTCCTGGTCTGAGTGAAGCATTTAACATCTGGATTGCCACCCCCATGCCCACTCGGTCCTCCAATTTTCCCCATCCAATCTCCGGAAGAATTTCTTCTCCGCTTATCCCGTAAGCTTCTTTGGTTTCAGCCACATCCTTTATATGTCACGACAGGTTGGACGTGACCGTGCGGGTCGCTCGAGACCAACAAGCATCCAAATTTGCTCGTCGGATAGCCGTCATACACCTCACATCCTCTGCCCGGGTCAGGACTGGGTCCCGCTTTCGGATGTTGCGGAAATGGCAAAGGTCGCATTCAAACGGGATCCCCATAAGATGATCACCGTCTCTGCCTCTTCTGTGGGCGCCCTCCTCTGGCGGATCCCCCTCCATTCCGTCTTCCTCTTCGGGCAAATCTTGATGCGGGTAGGGGTCTGTCGGGCTTTCGGTGTAACATCCGCCGCACCAGGCATTCATGCACGGGGGGAAAGTTCCTCTGTGCTTCAAGAAATTCGAGCAGAAGAGCCCTACTTCATTCAGTCGCGTCTTTCCACACCGGCGGCACAAGCATTTCCAACTCAGGTAGTCGTCTTGACGCATCCCCCCCGCCAATTCCACGTTCTGAACCCAGATGTGATGCGTTCCTCGAATGAGGTCGCGGCATCAGTTCCTTTAACCAGCCAGGGACCTCTGTACCTGTCCCCATGTGTGAAGGGAAACACTATTAGTACAATCAAAGGTTCATGCATGTCACTCGGCCAAAATTCAGTGCAACAAGGGACAGTGAAAATCACGTCAGCATCTTTTGATAATTGTTTCCTCCACAAATAGGTCATCAAACGAGGAACAACAAACACATGAGGGAGGTGGGGGCGAACGAGCCTGTCTTCACTAAAGGTTTCCAGCACAGCTTCCATCGCCGCCGGCGGCGGGACCCACAGTCGCGGGCCGGTCACGTTCTTGAGATCAAACCAATCATTGGGCTGCAGTTTGGTCAAAAAAGCTCCACACCAAGCGTCCTTCCCTTGACCCCACCACGAGTTAACCCAGCGTACCACGGCTCCTCCCGATCGCTGGTCCGCGTCTTGGCTGAGGGGAAGGAAGGACCAAGGGTCCGCTGCTCGGCGCATCATTCCTTCCAACAAATCACCTCTGGACAGCCCATCAATGCCAGCTACCTTCATTCGAGTGCCAGCCACATGAATCACGTGCAGAATGCTCCCGGTCCTCTGTTGTACCTTCCGCAACCTCAACATTATGTCGCACAGCTCCTCCGAGGATGAATGCCCTTTGTAGAAAGTTCCCTCGAAACGGGAGTTGTCGGTGAGCATAAAGATCTCTATCCCTTTGATCTTTCCACTCTGCTCGCGCTTCTCCAGACACCTGACCAAGTTGTCCGCTTCCCTGACGTTAGAAGACTTTCCCTGGAACTCCATCACGTAGGCTCCCGACTCGTATGCCAACTCGTCTTTCTCCCATATGGCCGAGCCAAAGCCCTTCCCACTGGCGTCGCCCATCAAGTAAGTGGCCAACATGGTCCCACTAGCTCTCACCCTTACCAGTGAGGGTTTCTCGTCCTCGAAAAGCTGTTCCAACGCATCTATGTCTCTTCTCAAGCGTTCCACAGGCGTCACCCACTTTGGAGCCTCTGGGTTGTCCCCGGTGACCCTCTGGTACGCCTCCTCTGACAAATCCACCCAATCTGCCAACTCCGCGTCCCACGCTACCCTAGGCCTCTCGCGTTTCATCTTAGTGGGCACTCGAAAGCCCCCCTCATCCCGGCCTGGCCTCCAGCTGTCGATGGTCAAATGCAAACCCTTTAAGTACGGCGGCATCCAAGGGTAGGTCCGTGACACGTACACCCAGAGCCCCCGAATTTGTTCAAGTCGGGTTCGGGGTAACTTGCCATCTTCTCTGGCGTCCAGTAAATCTCTTAGCTCCGCAATCAAACTCTTCGTTTTGTCCCACTTCTTCTGTGACACGAGCAAGTATACTCCCCCATCTGTGTGCACCACACTCCCTGCCCAGGGACCTGGAGTTTTGGAGGGAGAAGTCCGTTTCCGGTAAGCGTCTTGTATTCCCTTGTTAGACAACGTGGACGAGAATCGTCGGCTTGCCCCCCAAGTTTCTCGCTCACCAGCTCCGGTGGTTTTATTGTCATCCACATAGAGAAAAGCATCTGAAGCTATGGTCCCCTGTTGGGTGCGCTTGTACACCCAAGGCATGTTGGGATCGTAGGAGCTGGTGCCCGGGAGATTCAGTACCACCACTGCCCAAGCAAAAGGGTTGCTAGACTCCCGTCTGTTGCCCAATGCCTCCTCCTTGGCCACTATCATCAACTGCCCCGAACGGTAAGGGGAATCCGTCATCCCCATCCAATTCCGCCCCCAGCGCTCCCACGCCTGAACTCTCTCTCTCTCCCATTCTGGATAGGATTCTAGTGGCTCTGGTAGGTGTTTGGCCAAATCGCTTTGCCTGGTCCTAATGTGAGTGACGTCTACTCCCGAGTACGGACATAATTCTTCACCCAGCATGAAATTGAGAAACATCTCCCCTATGTCCATGTCAGCCTGAGTGTAACCAGGTAGCAAGGCCCGTAGCACATGTCTGATGGTAGTAAGACTAAAGTGGGGCGCAAAGAGACAATCATTTATACCTGACGACGTCCCATTGTACACCATCCTTACATCACTGTCCCCTTTGGGCACATAAAACCAATGCATGAGGGATATCACCTCCCCTGGGATTATATATTGCCTACCTCGTACCACATACATCTTCCTCCAGCACATCACCCGATCCTCCTCTGTTTTGGGCAGCTTCTGAGCTTTGGTGTATTTTGGTAATTCCTTGGTCAAGAAGTGTGGCTGTCCATCTCTCACCCACGCCACATAAGAGGCAGGCCAGTTCCAGAAGATCGGTCGAGAGCCTTGATCCCATCCCCACCACGAAGCCCCCGCACCCCGCCGTATACAGTCCCTTGCAGGTTCCCAATCCTTGCTGCACCGAGGGACGGCGTACACCGCTTTCAACCAGGCAGAGTAGTCCCGAAGCCCATTTTTTGTCCAACGGTATTTGCTCTCCGCCTGACTCCAACTGACGGTTTTGTGAATAGCTGGCTGCAGTCTCCACACTTTAGCTTGTATCTTTTCCCCGACGTACCACCAAAAGGACCGTATCAGACACCTTCTCCAAAACCTGATTCCCAGCTCTCTATAAATCCCGAGCCTCTGCCTCCACTGTGGGTGCAGAGGTGGAAAGTGCGCAGGAAGTGTGTCTCGGAAGAAGTTCTCCCACAAGTGTGTACCTATTGTCCCTTCAGGTGTGTCAACCGTCTCACCGAGGACAGCGCAGTCATCAGTGGCACATCCATGAGCGTCAGTTGGTGTGGTGGAGGTGCAATCCCTTGATGCTTCCCCATGAGTGTCAGCAGCTTTCCCGTGAGTGTCAGCTGCATCTCCCCTATGATCTCCAAACTCTGCTTCACCTCCGATGTCCTGGGCCTGTGTTGTATTGGGAGCTGTTTGGGCCCATGACTCGAACCCCCCTCGTATACCCCCAGAAATCAGAAATTCTGCTCCGATTGCCAATATTCTAGCCGGTACTCCGCGAGTCAGTAGTCTCAATGCATCCTCCTTTCCTGCTGTGATGTACTGATCTTGCAACAAAATGGGTGTGTTCCACAAGTCTGCTAGCTCCTGCAAGGTGAAAGGGCGCGACCCGAACCCAGTGGGCGTGGAATCTGTGGGTACTGTAACATGCACATTGACGTGTTTAGCGGGATACAGACCCCAAGAACCGACAGAGCCATTGTGTAGATGCTCCACCACACCCGGGACTGACTCGAAAGAGGCTGGGGCGGGTGTGGCAGTAAGCCGATCTTGACTGGAGAGGGAAGCATGGATGGTGGATGGAGGTCGTTGTAGAAGTGTGGGCCACGTGGGTGAGACAATTGTGGTGTCACCGAACGTCAAAAGGGCCAAGTTGTATACCCCGTTGGTGCCTCCCCCGAGGAAACTGTGAGAGAAGAACTGAGTGTGAAGAGTCCAGCCAGGTGGAGGCCGTGCCTTTCGTTTGTAGTCAGATATAATGACCGGATGAGAATGAGACTGCCAATAGGAATCCGACCACAACGGTAGTGAGTGCGAGTCGGCGAACACGATAACCGGCGACGGATCCCTTGCTAACCGTTTGCGTGACGAAGTAACCCTCACATCAGCGTACTGAGCTTTGATCATATCCGCAAATACTCCTGGAGTTGTGAGTAGCCGTGTAGTGTGAAAGCCCAAGCCGGCTGCGACAGAAACCCAGAGGGAAGGTTTTGAGACCCAGACCTCGCATGGACCATAGGGCTGGGCTCCCAACTGAATAACTCCTTCTAGAACGCCTCCCTGTGCCACACAATCCGCCACTACCTTTAGAGTAGATGAAGAGGATCTGGAGGGGGTGGTACAGCTGATAGTAGGAGTGAGGTTCGCCGTGGGGGGATTGGTAGGTGGATGTGAAGGAGATGTGGCAGTCGGCGGCTGCCGCGAACACTTGTGTCTCTTAGTGGTGTGTGTTGAAGTGGTTAGAGAAGAAGACGTGGACACATGTAAAGGCCCATTAATAGTTACCCTGCTAAGACAGTCCCCTTCTCCACCCCCTCCCTATTTCTTATCGCCAAACTTCACCGCCTTCTCCTTTTCTTCCTTCTTCTCCGCCTCCGCCTTGCGCTTACGCCTGCGTCTGTCCTGAGCCGTGTCCTTGGTTCGAGGGCCACCGCCAGAACCGTCATCATCAGTGCCCCCTTTAACGTTGCAAACACGGCCTATCTTCGTCTCCACACGTGCAACATCTCTGGCCAACGTCTTGTAGTCAGAGTGCACATCCGCCAGGTCTTCGTCGTGCTCCTTGACCTTAGTCTCCAAAGCATCAATGTCGGACTTCCTGGCGCATTTCTTGATGAAGTGGGTTTGAAACTTGGGAAAGACACGGGGATGTTCCCTGAACTTAAAGAGGCGGAACTTCTCGTGCGTAGAAAGAGCGCTGACCGTGGCGAACAAAGCCAGAGAGTTGCTGATGGATACCTTCCCGTATGACTCCAAACGCCTGGCAACGGACCTTACTTTGAAGATTTCATGTAGATACACCTGCAAGAAAACCAAAACGAAATCGTAGCATTCCTTCTGCTGTGCCTCAGTGTAAGGAGGATGCTGATAGGTGGTGAAAAGCAAATGCTCATGCAAATCCGATACTTCCTTCGTGAGTTCCAACAACGCCTTCTGCACCATGACGTAAAGGGACTGAAGCATGCGATTGAAGTCCGGGTATTCCACCCCAAAGATGGTCTCCGCCTGCTGTGAAAGATGAGAGATGAGGTCACCAATATTCTCTCAATGAAGTTTTTCATACCATTTTCCCCGTCTCCTTCGTCCCACATCTTGGGGGTCTTGATTCCACCAAAATGCACGGAGGTCGAAAGATCCTTAGTGGTAGTCTTGCTTCCTGCAAACAGTTCCGGGATTTGCATTTTGTAGGAGGCCGCGAGGGCTAACTGCTGATCGTCACGGTCGGTTTTCATGGTTAGGATGGCCTGCTGATTGAAGTCGTCTTGCCAGGTGGTTGGTCCTTTCAGGAGAGACATCGCGCTGATATGGTCGACAAAATGCTCCCAAACGCGCGAGTTGGGAGGTGCATGCTTGGTCAAAAACTCCTTGCAACTAATCTGTCCATCAAACTCGTAGTTACCGACCTTGAAGACCCCCATGTCTCCTTTGAGGGACTGCTTAATACCCGTGATCTCCTCCATCATCAACTTCTTGAAAGCATTAACCTGTGCGCTCAATTCCTGACGAAGCTCCTCGTGAGTTTGTACCTCCCCTGTGGTCTTGGGTCCGCCAGTAGGGAGTCTAGCCACCTTGCCTTCAACTTGTTCAAGGTAGTTCTCAAAGAGGGTCATCACATCACTGGACTCAGAAGCCGCCGACTTGGCCATGGCGTTGGCTTTGAATGCCATCTCGTACGCGTTCTTGGCCTCCTTAGAAATGCGGTTGACTTCAGCCTCCAAGTCCTGATTACACGACAAAGCCATCAGTGCGTTCTTATTCGCTTCCTTCGCCATCTCCATCGCCTTCTTAACATCCGTCCACATGACAGCCAACTGAGGTGCAACTGCTTGTTCGTGGTGACTCTCCCATCCAGCCGACTTGTTCGCCGCGACCTTGGCTTCTTGAGCTAGCTCTTCCGCGGTGTCAGCCTTGGCATTAATGGCCACTGCCATACCCCACAAAGACGTAGCTCCTTCCACATGACTGGGCTGCTTGCCTACCCTAGTACTCAGAATGGCCACCTGCCGATCAAGCTGTAGAATGTTGCTTTCCGCCTTCTCCAAAGCCAGCTTGACATCAGTCACGAACAACTTGGCTCCCTCTTCTTCCAAAGTCACAGGGGACGACACCATGGCTGCCAAACCCATCTTCTTCCTGGGCGTGTACCCCGTTGCCGCCTCACTTGCTACTTGCTTCACTACTGCCATTTCATCTGCCGTAGGCGTGCTGGATTCATCAATCAGCGTCGACACATGGAGCCAACCTTCTGGTTCCAACAGTTCATCCTTCATCTGTTCCCAAATCGGATTCCCTTCGACATCCGTGGCCGAGAACTTAGGCGTAGGCAGTGCTTCCTCCTTCTTGGTGACGAGATAGTAGAATGCGGGAGACAGCTTCTGTCGATGCTTCTTGTGATGCTCCACCCCGCAGTTCGCCTTAACACACACCTTGCCGGAGGCTCCAATTCTCCCAAAACAAACATCCTCGTCGCCCTCAAACAAACGTACAGTACAAGCCTTGGCCGTCTTAGCCTGCGCCGGGTCCAACTTAGAGCCTTTACGGTCCGGTGATGAAAGTTTGAGCTGGCTAAGGCTGATGAGTTGCCTATCGTCAAAACGTAGAGTCTTCCCCGCTGAAGTCCGTACCCCCGAGATATCAAAACTGCCGTCCCCACGCTTGGAGGCCCTGTATTCCAAAGGGGGTCCGCCCAGACCGACTTCCCCCACGATCTGCTGAGGTACTGAGAAAACATCACCCTCCCGAGGAATGACGGCGTTGGTGTTTGGGGTGTCGAAGTAATTCATTGGAATCGGCTCCTCTTCCAGGGTAGCATCGATCTCGATGAAGGCCTTGGCCACGTTCCTAATGCCTCGCAACGTCCCTCCCGTCATGCTTGACACCACAGAGAAGGATTCTGCAAAGAAGAGCGCGAGGTGAGGACAATCACCCTTCAAAACCCAAACAAATCACCTCCACTATCCAAAATAGGTCTCCCAAGTCCTTCCGCCGCAATATCGATCCATCATAACTCCCAAATCGTCTCCCACGCAGATCGGAAG
>JALLAY010001207.1:0-11122 GCA_036939635.1 Cyclotella baltica
CGTTTGATTTTAACGATATAGTCCTAAAACGAACGGTGCCAATACGGCACCGTTTCAAATCTGGGGGATATGAAACTATCAACTCATTTCTCTAAATTTATTTTTAGTGGGTATCAGATAGAAAGAATTGTTTCATGCGGTGAGTTTGCTTCTTTGGAGGTTTGTGTCTGTTACCTGCTGCTTACACTACCTACATATCACACCCGCAAATCGCAAATAAGTACCAATAGACCACCTACTTTTAGTGACATATTAGAGTGTCTTGGGTGGTACCATACCTACAACTAAGCAACTTGCCTATTGTCGTGTATTATACTTTGACCTCTACTGGATTTTAGATAGTTCTTTTGTCACTGATGCCTACTACAGAACTGAATCAATAATTAAATCTCGAGAAGGAAAAAAACATAGCTGATTGTTTAAAGTGAACCATCTTTTGTTTGTAGAATTACATACAGCTCAGGCCTTCGATCTCGAAATAACCCCCAGGCCAGCTGCTTGGATCGATTGGCTTCAGGATCAATAGTAGATGTTACTATACGAATATGGTTGTTAGAACTTCCCATGGAAGCTTCGGCCACCTTTGCTCCTGTTTCATCTGTGATGAAAGACCTACCATAAAATGTGATGCGTTGCTTTTCAGTTTTCCCGTCATTATGCATCAATATCTCTGTTCCATACCTGTTACTTGCTACAACAGGCACCATATTTGCAGCTGCATGTCCCATCATGACTCGTTGCCAATGATCTGAAGAGTCGATGGTTGGGTCTTGGGGCTCTGAACCAATAGCTGTTGGATAAAGCAAAACATCCGCGCCCTGCAACGCCATGGCACGTGCCACTTGAGGAAACCATTGATCCCAGCAGATTCCAACACCAACTTTTCCTACTCGTGTCTTCCACACTTTGAAACCTCTGTCACCTGGAGTAAAGTAGAACTTTTCTTGATATCTTTTCATGCATAGCAGTGAGATCAAATTGTTTCAGATTTGTTGCCAGTCTCCCAGCCTCAACTGGGAGCAAAAAAATAAAGATACACTTACCCTGGACCATCAGGAATATGTGATTTTCTATATGTCCCCACCACACTTCCATCAGCATCAATAACAACAACAGAATTGTACAGGACATTGTTCTTGCGTTCGTAGACAGATATTGGAAGAACTGTGTTATATTGTTTGGCCAATGCCTGCATTCTTTGGATCAAAATATTACAGTTACTTCCATTGCCATCAACAACCTCCATGGCCAAATGGTGCAAGCATGCTTCTTGCGATTGGCAAAAGTAGGGTCCCAGGAACAGTTCAGGCAATAAGATAAGATTGGCTCCCTTATCCTCGGCAGCCATACGTATTGCCTGCTGTGCCTGGTCCCAGAATCCTTCCACATTGTTAGGATCCAACCCTCCAGCAGTCAGTTGCACAGCAGCCACCACAAAGGACGAAGACGAATGATTTGCTTTCAATGCCACTGTTGAAGTTGCTGTGCTCTTTTGTTGACGTTGTTCTTCTTTTGCTACGAAAGTGCGAAATGATTCCAGCAATCTTTCAGGCGAATAGGAATAAGGAGGAAACATCATATGCTGTCTCTGCTCAGAGTTATTTCGCCACCCACAGGGAATCTGCTGGGATATACAATGTATGTTTCCACCACCAAGCAGGATTTCACGGGCCAGCACACCGATAACAGTGTGGTATGGGAAGATAGATTCCAAAATACACTTTGTTTCATCATCAGTTGAGGGGTCAAGCAGAGGGTAAATGATACGGTCATTCGTGATGAGAAAGTTCACATAGGAACCAGCCAGACGACCCCCCCGCTTCACGAGATAGACCAGAGCCTCTCTCAATGCCGACAGATTCTTCTTTTGTAAGGTAGAGAGGTCCAGGTTGTGGCAGCTTCCAAATCTTTAGCTTGTGACCCTTTGCATCCACTGCAGCCTCAAGCACCTTGAGCGCTGACACAGAACGAGCATACTGAGGATCATTTTCATCGTCTGTCCAAAGTAGAGCCACCTCGCCAGGACGAACAAAGCAGCACATGTTATCTTTTCCGTGCAGGAACGAAGTAAGAAGCCAGCAGGGAGAGAAAATGAAGTTAGGTTGCATCATGTACAACATACACACAAGTTCTTTCCGCACCTATGTGACCATCAGTTTCATCCTCAAAGCAACCCTGGTCCAGCCATATGAAGGTGGTCACACCAAGGAATTCTGATAGGTATGCCTCGATTTGTTCCTTACTTAGATCCGGATTACGATTTTTGTTTAGTAAACACTCGGCAGTAGTTAATAAAGTACCTTCACCATCAACATGGATAGATCCCCCTTCCAATATTAGAGGTGCTTTGTATCTATGCATGTCATTTAGTTGCAGAATCTTGGCAGCGACCTGTTCATCCTTATCCCAGGGAAAGTACAGACCGCCATTCTTGCCACCCCAAGCGTTGAAACCCCAATCGACTCCCCGACACTCACCAGTAACCGAATTGGTAACGATAGTGGGACCAGTATCACGAATCCAGCAATCATCACTGTCCATTTCGACCAGTGCAACATGTTCAGGCATGATCGCACGAGCCTGTTTGTCAGATATCATAGGTCATATGACCCAGTAGGAGTAGAGATAAGCGTACTCTAGAGCTCACTCTTATCATCTCCATCAATTGTATTACACCATGGAGAGATCGGGAGCCAACAGGTTAGTGAGCCCGTTATAACGCTTCTTCGGGCAGAAGCAATTTGACGCAGCAACAGCGTCGTCTCCGTTATGTGGCTGGGTGCGGCAGTGACCCCCCACAATTTCGGAGCAACAACCAACCGAAAATCGCTTCACGCGTCGATGACTACGCAAATAGACAACGCGATCGCGGCAACGCCTCTGGGACTACGCCCCGGCACCAGTGTCACTTCTACACTGGCCCACGGGGGGAACGAGACGCCTCCGAAAGGCACTGGTGCCTTACGATACCACGACACTTCGTCGGCTGCTCCATCAAACAGCAGGCCGGCCGGGGGGAGTAGTGACCTCCCATTCCACACCGTAGAGTCCATGGTGGGTACAAGAGCCCCGGCGGAAGGGGTCCTGGTTGAAGAGTGTGGAGGATTCACATCCCCATCACATCCACCATTTTTCGACCGTGAAAGCGTGGTGGAGCAAAGACCGGCTGCTCCACCTTCGCTGGTGTCACCAATCAAAGGGGACACCAGAAACAAGCAGGCAGCGTTGTCAGAAGTCGTTGGAGTCAGTGGTGGTGCCATCAGACAAACCGCCACAGGCTCGGATTGGAGTCGACGACTTGCTCCTGCCCCCGCCGAATCATCTACTACGATGAGTGCCCGACGCCGGCGGTTATTGGATCTGAGGGAGAACTTCCACCGCTCCCTGGCCATAACCCCAACCGTATCCACCACGGTGTCACCCTCCCTCCGTCCCACTCCCCCAGCAAACGTCAACAACAACACGACGTCTACAGCCACTGGGGTTGAGTTGGGCTTGCCGTCGAGGAAACCCCTGAGGAATGTGGGCCAGATTAACTCAGGGCGAGCTGAATATGTGCAGAGATGTGGGGATGGATGTGTATCCCTACCAGACACACCATCTTTGCGCAGAGGAAGCGTATTGGGTTGGGATCTCCCCAATACTTTGGAGTCTACCACGTCTGGGGGCTTCAACTCTTCAGAGATCCCAGGGGGTACTACTCAACCCACCCTACCCACGACAGGTTTAGAGACAATGGTCACAAATGTCTCTACAAAATTTGCGGTGGTACTGCCAGGGCAATTGGCGGATACTTCAGTCGAAGCTGTCGCCGATGACCTCCGGGGCTCTGCACCAGATGCAGTATATCCACCTTCCCAGCCCGTCCACATACATCATCACACTCCCATCTCCGAACCCTCCTCGTCTACCCTAGTAAAACAAGCCATCGACGTTTTGGACACTCACATCAATGAGTTGTCTAGCATCTACGAGGCTTGTTCCGAGGAAATTACCCTCCTATTCCACCCAATAGATGGTACTACAGTAGAGGAGGAGGAATCCATGGTGTTGGAGTTCAAACAATTGGAGATGGTTGACGTTATTTTGAATGAGATATATTCCTTGGGCGGGTTATGCAACAATGTTGATACAGAGGGAGGTTTTGAGGCGGAAAGTCCCATTTCCCGTGAGAATGTCGATTGGCTAGCAACATTAATAGGGCTTTCCACTTGTGACTTGGCGGGGTATGCTTTCAACCTGTCCTACACTGTCACAAATACCCCCAAACGCAATAACCAGGACTGTGTGGCCGGTTTACAGTGGTTCAGGACAGGAGTTATGGTTAGGCCTCCACCTGCTCCCAACTGGCCCATCAATACACAGTCCACGCCAGATCAGTACTGGCTGGTTATTCTTCGCCCTCCTCCCGCCCCTAATTGGATGTTATATTGTGGGGCTCTTCACGTGGATTACATAACAACACTGCCGAGTTTTCAGCTACATGTACGTGCTGAGCTCCTTCTCCTGCCGGACAGAACGTTGTGTACACACACGGGGGCTCTGTTGGAATTCAACAATTCTATGGGCAGGCTGCCTTATGCAGTGAATGTTATTGTGACAATGAGACCTGGAGGGGGGCTATTGAGTTATCGTGCGCTTGAGGGTTTGGAAACTGGATTAAAGTGCTTCTGCTTGGATGAGTGTTTATTTACGGCATTGGATTTGCATTCAACGGAGTATTACTATGGTTATGAGTTTCATTTGGATTTGGCAGCATTTGGCTGCACTTTGGACAGAAGTTTTAGTCCACACCTGAGATTCTGGATATGTCTTGTTTTGCATTTGGTCTACGCGTCATATGTCCGTATGCCATCTTTGCTTTGATTCTCCACTTCATTTCTGGCTCAGTTTGACCCAGTATCGAAGTGTGGGGGGGTGTCAGATATCATAGGTCATATGACCCAGTAGCAGTAGAGATAAGTGTACTCTAGAGCTCACTCTTATCATCTCCATCAATTGTACTACACCATGGAGAGATCGGGAGCCAACACTGTTTCATAAACTGAGCGGGAACTCCCATAATGACGGTGGTGGCAGGACCAATGGCATCAGCCACTTGTGCAAACGCCGCCTGTGCATGGCGACCTGACTCACGCCAGGTATCTCCTCGAAATGGCCACATCATCCAGATGGCTTGTTGTGCAGTCCACTCGGCTGGCATGGCAAAGCCATCGGCGGCGGGGGTTGAGGTAGTAATTGTCTTCATGCCATCGTTGTTGGTCAGTCAGTTGCGGCAGTGGCGTGTAAAGTGGGCTACTGGCAAAAAGTGGGCTAGTATCGTCTCTCGTGGGCTTTTGCCGGACGGTGTAGGTGGTGCCAGTAAGCATGTTGTTTTAGTGTGTTTCTGTTCAGGGTTCTGATATTATGAATTCCTACGTGAAAAATATTCATACGTATTGACGATACACGCGACTTACTTTCACACGATGCTGCGACAATGTAAAAAGATCTGCGCACTAAATCAACATGCCGAAATGCTAACGTCCGTCAACGATCATTTTTCATTTTTCAACCATGTTCATGTTCGCCATTATGCCATGTCTCTATTAATAGCCATTAATCAACCAATGCTCTAAAACAACAGCATGGGGATCAAAAATAATGTCAACTGCAGCAATAAAAGAGAGCCGATTATTTTCTCGGCGGCAGCTTCCACATCTGTTAAAGCGAACGGAGCTAGTAGGACAAAAATAATGACGAAAGGCTCTGCGTCGTTTATAAGGGCTTCGGCTCTTGTAAAGCTGGTCGCATATACGTTACAAAGACGGAGTTGTCTAATAGCAATTGGATTGACAGTTCCTTACTTGCTCGCGAGAAACTTTTCGTCATTGTACCCCTTCCCCATTCACGGTGAGATATTGTAACTCTCGCAAGTTTTCTCTCTCATAATTTACTGACTCTGGCCTGATAAATCCCAATCTGCTCTTTAGATAAAACAGCATACCCGATTGCAAATCCAAAATGTGCCATAATCATGTATGGCACCCCCAGATCCTTCAGCTCCATTGTTCTTCCAACACTGAAAGAGAACATAATCAGGCCAAACGTAAAATCTCAATGTGATTATTTTGTACACGTACATCAGCAAGAATTTGATGAGGCACCATCTTATATTGGAAGAAGTGGGCACGTAAATGCGAATGATACGTACCAGCTCGAGAAGGCTGTTCGTGATATTTCTAGTCTCTTTAGCGATGCATACACTCCGACAGTAAAGTTTGTGTCCAGTACAAATGATGAATGCTTTAATAGACGTAAGGATTTGCTCTTGAAAACGCATACACTGAAAGATAGAGCTGGACACTGGATCTATTTTCCAGAAATCATTCGTTCCTGGGATGGGCTTGAGTTGGCTTGGAATTTGATGGAAACGACTCAACAACAAAACAATGTAACTTATGACCATGTGGCTGTTATTCGGTCTGATGTTGCATATATTGAACCAATTGATATCAATGAAAGGTTGATGGGCTTCACTACACAAAGCTTGACAATTTTGGGCTCGCCACCGTCTAATCTTAAAGGTGGCACAAGTCAAGAGTTGGTTGATGGAACAAAATGTAAGCCTACACATCTCGTTTAATCATATTTATATTCCTGTGGCTGACCACTTTTCCTGAACCCAAGATATTGCTTATGGATCCTATGATGCTGTGAGGATATGGGCAACTGAACGGTTTTCCAAACTGGACAAATATTTGAACAAGCTTAAATACAAACGAGAGTCATCTAGAATGAGTGAGCACAGTTTCATCACAGATGTTTTAGTGCCTAGCATGAAGTGGAGATGGATTACTGTTGATATAGAGCCAAACGGTTCGGTACTTGATGTGCTTCCAGATGAGTCAGTGTCTTTAGCTGGCATTATTGATCCTTTATCAACCAAACTGTTGTTAGAAAAGATTGTTGGTATCCCTTGTGTACCAGCTTATGAAGCCGACAGCGGTAGTAAGCTTGAGAGCTGCAGCTGGAGGAATGACAAACTTAAGTCATTGGCAGACTCTACAAAGAAAGATTCAGACAAAGCTGCCATCTGCCTCATTGTATCCAACGAAGAATACTACTTAGACGAATGGTTGGATTATCATTTAGGCATCGGCTTTTCACATGTGTTTATCTATGACAACTCGGGTGATCTCAATAAGGGGTGGCTAAGCCGTCGCCCTCGCCTCCACAGCAAAGTCACAGTTCATCCATACCCAGGTCAGGACAAGCAAGGGTTGGCATACCAGCATTGTGGTCAAAATTACCTTTTTGGCCATTACAGGTGGGTTGGCTTTTTTGATGTGGATGAATACTTGGTTCTGAAAAAGCATGAAAACGTGAAGTCATTTCTGTTGGAGTATTGCAAAGAAGGTGCAATTAGCTTAAGTTGGCAACTTCACTCATGGGGTGGTCGTGTTCAGTTTAGTCCCGACCCAGTTACAAAAAGGTTTCAGGGAATGCATTCTGTTGATCAGCATGTAAAAACTATCTCAAGTGTAGATGCAGTGAATTGGACTGTAACACACCATCCTCATTATGCATTCCTCAAAAATGGCTTCCGTCAGGTCGATACAAATGGCATAGATATCTCTCCCAACTGGCAGAATCTACGTACCCCATCAGATGTTGCAGTATTTTTCCACCATCACTGCAAAAGCCATAAAGAGTACATAGCTAAGCGATCCAGAGGACGAGCAACAATGTCAGGCGCAGCTCTGATTCAATCTAGGAATGAGCTTGTTGAGAAAGCTAAGAATAAGGTCGGGTTTCATAACACAACTAGGTTAGTTCTCTGCTTTTGGCATTAATTCCAAATATATTGATATCTTATCCATTTTTATATTAACTTCATTTTTGGTTACAAACCCTCAGAATTGATTTGTTGGCATGGGACAAGCTTAAGTCCGTCAGCCCCAAATATTTGCTGTTTGATTCACCTGACCTTCATTTTACTGTTAGAAGCAGGACAGCGCCGAATGTTTCAAATGCAATTTGTACTGTTGTGTCAGATGATGAAGCTTACATCGATGAGTGGGCTGATTATCACCTTGCAATGGGTTTTTCTGCAATATATCTATTTGATAGCAATGAAGAAAATTGGATGCGTCAATGGGGCGATGAAAGGAGTCAATCTGCGCCCGTTGAGGTGATACACTTCCCGGGAAATGACACAGACCCATCCTTTAGAGCAAAAGCATTCTCAAAATGCATTGAGTTGCACCGCCAGAGTCACGATGCTATGGCATTTCTGGATGTGAACGATTTCATCATTTTGCCAGACAGTGACGGGTTAGAGGCATTGGATACTCAGTTGCAGTCGTCCGCCAAATGTGCATATCCTATTGAGCGAATCTTCTTTGGTAATGCTGGCCAAGCTGTTTATGACCCTCTGCCTGTGACTAAAAGATTTATGTTTCGAGTAGAAGGCAACATACCTTCTCAGTCAGTCATTCTCGTGAAAACAAAGGATGGATCAATCAGTAGTTTAGATAAATTCCAAAGTGCCGTGTCCAAATTTCTTGACTCTTACAAGTGGAAATCAAGATTATGTCCTGGCAGCACGGTGCCTCCAAATAAAATTGTCGTTTATCACTATCTCCGGTCAGAAAAAGAGTGCAACAAACAAAAAGGGAACAAAGAACTATGCTCATTAGAAGGCACTGCCGAAGATAGATTTGCCTGGGAGAAATTACAAGCGCTTCTTCCAGGGTATTCCAAATTCAATGGATTTCTCTAAACCAAATAGCGAAGAAGAAGGGTATCTATGAGCTGCCAGCAAAGAACATTATGTACATCTAATAATATTATAAGTAGTTGGATTTTAGTACCTATTGTGTAACAGAGTAGTTGTGATTAAAAACCATTAGCATTCATAGTAACAATTCAAGCAACTTTAATAAGTGAGTACTGCACTTATATTACAATTATTATGCCAAAATATTATTACACTGATACGATGCCTACTGATATGGATTCAAAAAAATTAGCTTACAGCTATTAAATCGAGGTAATAACAACTTTGAAACACTGTCATGGATCAACATATGATCACAAGTGCACTTCAAGTTAATGAGATTCCTCCTCCTCGGCCAATCGTTGTTTCTTAGGCAAAGGTTCAGACCATAGTTCAGACTGATCGATACCTTCTAATAGATCCTTACGCTCATTTGCGGATTGACTTATTTCGCCAACAGCAGACTCAGATTGCATTGGGTCGGTCACCTCTACATTGGTTGTTCCTACTTCTACAGAGCTCTCGCATGGGGTGTCCAGAGCGATTTCAGTCGATTCTCCAGTCATTTGGGCTGTTGCTGATTTTGCTTCCACGAATTCCTCTGGATCGGCAGCAATATGTTCGTCTACCTCACGTGATTTAGCATCAGGCTGTTCAACTATCACTTCTTTCTCAGTCTGCTGCACATTTGATTCAACATCAGATTGTTCATTATCAGCAACATCATCTTCTTTATCTTCTTTTTCATCATCGGAATCATTCACCGGATCATCATTCACCGGATCATCGTCTGAGCCCTCGTCCTTCGTCTCTTCTCCCTTATCATCTGTTGTGTCAGGTTCAGATGCCCGTCTTTCCTCCAGTATTTTCTTCCAAGCCAATCGATCCTCCTCCTTCTTCTTCTCCACCTCATCATACTTTATTTTCTCCTCTTCCGTCAAATCACTAACTCTAACCCACACGGGAATTTTGAACGCAGCACTCGGGCCGCTCCCAAAGTAGGGTTCATCGAGAGGCGAGGTGGGATTGCGTAGGACGCGTGTCCATTTTTGTGCTGCGGCGCCTGATTGATCGACGATGGGGTGGCGAGAGGGGACGCCGGCTGAGCGACGTTGGCGTCGGACTGAGGTGTAGGATGGGGCGGCACGTTGGCCACGTTTAGGGTAGGATCTTGCGACGGGGGAATTCATGGCGGAGGCAGTGCGTTCTTGCGGCACATCGTTTTCACTGTACATTTGACTTCAAACACCCCTCATTAGTGATTTCACATTTCACCACTAAAAGTTTCCGTCTCCGAACAATGTAAAGAGTACTAAGTGAAGTCAGCTGCATGTACCAACACATGCACCAAGCATTTCACAAGTGTCTGGTGCACATCACTAATAGAAATGCACTTTGGTTCACAGAAATTGCTAGTTATTAGTTCAAAGAATGAACCCCTCGCTTACGAAACTTTCAGAGTGACTAATGAATTGTTAATCATGTGAACTGATAATCCATTCGCAAGCAAACACACAAGAAAGAAAGGCATAATGGGGTGTTACTGACTAATGTGCGAATGCAAATGTATCAGAGCAGGCTAATTATGAAAAAAATCCGAGATGTTCCAGAGCAGCTTCATTAATTTTGTGAGCATTTCATTCTATGAATTAAGGTAGTAAGATGCTCAAAAAGGGCAACTAGTGCAGAGCACAAAGACAAGAGACTTTCCCGCTCCTCCCACTGATATCTTACTTACATAGGCGAGAAGAAAACTACGGTGGTAGTTGGCAGTGGAACTACCGTACATTAGAAGTAGGGTTCAACCCCCGCGTCACACCTTGCACGCAGAGATGCTTCTAATGCTACACCATTCTCTCATCTCAGCATCCTCGGCCCCCCACCACAAATGATCAATTAGATCGATCAAATGGCGGTAGGTTGTCGACTTGTTTTCTGATGTGTTTAAGAAATGCATCACTAGACCATCGTCCAATCATCATGATTGAATATGGGGGGATATCATCCAGAGCCATTGCCATGACACCACCAGATCGGAAAGAACGTGTACCGAAATCATTGCTTTTGCAAAGGCGTCCATGTTTGCGTTTCCAGCTTCATTTAGTTCGGCTACGTGGCACATTCTAGCTTCAAATCCAGTCAAGGAAAAATTTCAGTTACAACTTTAATGCGTCTTTTCCTTGCTTCCGCCTTGGTGCAAAAAGTTTAGAACAAAGACAAAAGGTTTTCGATTTCAACTTTTTGAAAACGACACTGTGAGAAGCAAGGGTTTCTAATCCGAAGAATCGGATTTTTTCCTTGACTGGAAATGAATTCATAGGGATGATCATCTTTACTTTTTAAGGACTACTATCAGTGCAG
>JALLAY010001208.1:0-15367 GCA_036939635.1 Cyclotella baltica
GGTAAAATAGAAAATTTACTGAAGACTTTGTTTTCGTAGATGGTTGTTGCTTAACAAAAAACACATGCCCATTATCTGCCGGGACACGAGTGTCCCCCTTGTTCCAATTTGTTCTGATATTTTTTGCAACAGAGTACTCATTCTTGTTGGGACCTGGAAATGTCTTTTAAATTTTAGGAGTCTTGTGTTTCATAGGATTTCTGTTTGGGACAATGGTGCAACTCCGTTTCTGATAGATAGAGGGAGTGCAACTCTCACGACTACACAAACTTTTGGTTGCACAATAATGCAGAAATCTTGGGGAGCAAACAGACCCAAGAGGTGTCTAAATCATTAGTGAATGAACAGAACTCGAGCTCATTGAACACTCAAAATGGCCTTGCTTCCCAGAGTCATGAACAACAGATTCAACATGACTTCAAAAGGCAAATGATCAAAGAGGGTCATCAGAATATGGAATGAGAAGGACTCTCACGAGCGCGCACAGAAGAATACTATTGTTTTAGAAAATACGATTTTAAGGTATCCACGTCATCAAGTAAATTTTATCTTTAACTTTTTAAAGTAAAACAACAATAACTTGATTAAAATAAAAATTGTAAAGGTAACCTTTGACTTTTATAAAGTAAAATAACAATTACTTGACAAAAATAAAAGTTGTAAAGGTAAAAATGTTGAATATGATTGATTGATTGATTAGCTTCAAATAAATATATCCGGGAGAGAGTTTCCCTTCATCTGATTAATTATTAAGTCATGGAGAATTTGAATTTGACCTCCTGAATTTGATCTGACTTAATTATTGGAGTGACACATCAGTGATAACTGACCTGGTGCTCCTTCTTGTTTGTTGAAATGGAGGGTATGGTGACCTGGTCTCTTTGAAACAACTATGAGTAGACCACTGTCGAAGGCAGTAGCTGCTTATTGTTTTGGTCAATGCTCCTTTTTGTATTACATCTTAAGGCATAAACCTTCATTTACTAAGTTACATTGCTTTCTAGCATTGGCTACCATCTTCCTACTACCAATGGCAAGAATGGCAGCTCTACCAATCTTCTTCCAAACCTGCCAAATAGGAAGAAGACCCAACCCTCCACAAAGAAGATCCAAAGAGAGCAAAAAATATGCCCACACTTTTTTACTACCATGGAGATTGTCCATGACATGAGAGGCATTGCTGTAGTTACTTTCCTGGATGGTGAGAGACCCCACCTACCAGTAAAGAGTAAACATTTGGAATACTTGGTGGTCAATCCAGAAATGTTTATAGACACAGAAACGCATAAAGAGGGGGGGCAAAGATGACAACAATGAAGAAGTATGAGGTCATGATTCAAAAGGTAACACAGAGTGCATAAATGTGGATTCCGCTTCTGGGGATGAGAGTGAGACATGTGAAGTAAGTAGAGCAGTAAGACAAGAGGATCAGAGTTGTTATCACAGTAAGACAGAAATATTGAGAGAATAATATTTGTTTCGTATTAGGTTAATCATTAACAGTTACAAATTTGGGGATATGTATTCTCTAATCAATGCAATGGATTGTACACACTTGACTTGTTCTTGAAGAGAAAAGGTGTCCTGGATCCGTCTTCGGAGAGAAGGAAGTTTGGAAAGCACAGTGTAGACATTAACTAGGAGAATATACCATCTGATATTACCAATTCTCATTGTAGTGCCTTAGCAATGTTGCTGATGGTGCCTTCCAACTTCCATTGCATCAATATCAATTGCTGCTTCATTCTACCGAATGTTGATCTATCTTTTTCATCCACTAGATAGTTAAACTCTTCCATGTCATGATATCAAAATACCAGTGCGGCATCCATATCTTGACACTGAGCATGTTGTTCTTTTAAGCACCAAAATGAATGGTTTAGACTGCTTATACTGAGGACATTCTGGGTGATTCAGCGCCTCCATGATTAGGCATTACATTGTGCAATGAAAAGGTAGATCAAATAAAAGTATGTGGAATTAGTGGAGAACTTCGCTATTTTTTTGAAAACCATGACCTCCCGCATACAACATGTAATACTGAATCATATGCAGAGGAAAATGGGAAATTGTGCAATTTTGGAGGCAATCAAGAGTGTGTGTTTCAAGTTCAAGGTAAGCTTTTATGTATATGATTTATTATCATGGGTACAAAAATTCTCTTATTAACTTTCGAAAATTATTGCTTTGCCAAATGTTTAGACAACCTAGATAGAGATTCCTGCACACCAATGTTTGAAACTTTCTTGAACTAATACTTCAACCGTTTTCCGGCGGGTGGTTGAGATTTACCACTGCACAAAAAGTTGCATTTGCGGTTTGTACTAGACACAATAGAGAGATGATTTGACAAGACAATAAAAACAATTTAATATATTATTACTGTCCCATCATCTAACACATACTTTACTTTTCAATTGTATTATGGGATGGCAAGGACTAGAAGAAAAGGAAGAGGGGAAGTGATAGTGATGGAGAGGGAAGAGAGTCAGAGTGATAATGATAGTTATAGTGAGGAATTGTTCTCTGATAATGATGATAGTGAATTAGATGGAGATAATATGGTGTACAACATCAGGTGCTCGTTAACTGTTAAGCTAATATTGTGTTTTCCTCCTCATGAGTTTTTCAAAAGATCAACAGTGGTCTGGAAAATGGGGTAACGTTTCAACTGAAATACAAGCAATTCCAATATGAGTAGTTGAGTGTCGGAAGTGATACGGCGTTAGACAATTTAAAGGACACCATACGAATGTGTTGTTGAGAATGTTGGGGAGGGGAAGGCCAGGGCATTCATGACTATGAACTTCGAACTTGGAAGAGAAAGGTCTATAGCGGTATGGAGACAAATAATGGAAACAGTGATGCCAATTCGAGGGGAGAAATTAGTCCACCTGCAATATCAACAGAAAAAAGGTTGAGGCAACACGGGACATGAACATGAGAGGGACAATGAATATAATCTCAGGGTTAAACTTGATGAAATGGCCGGAAATGCCGAAGAATATGATATGACGACGACAATCCTGATGGCAACAAGACAGTGATGACAAGAATGATGATAATGGTGGCAACAACATTGACACTGGGCATACCTGTGACTACGACACAGCCATCCTCGATAGCAAAAATGCAGAAGCAAGCAATGGAGAGAAGGGAGACGACGAAGGTGACAAAACCCTAGGAGGGAAGATGTTGAAATCCCAGGAGTGGACAAACACAAAACTAGAGGAGTGGAAAGCAACGGAGATGCTGTCATCCAATCCTACAACATCCTGGTGGACAGTAGATCTGGTATAGCAGGGCTAGTTCAGCCAAGAAAGAGCTATGTGTGCCTTACTGATGCAAACATTGAACCATCACTCCACCTCAACATTCGCAGTCATCACAAGCTTCCCCGAGAATGAAACCCCACTTCAAAACCAGGATTCATATTCAATCAGCTTGACATCAAGGAGTGCTTAGGCATGGTCATGTTACACTATGACAGCAATGAGGGCCTTGTGGAGTCCAACTCAATGAGTATAGTATGGAGTATATCTTTATCACAGAGCAAATGATCTGGAAGAAGGGCCTTAGATCTTCAAGGGAAAAGAAGTAGTGGCCAGCAGAGAGGAATTCCAGCCAAGGCATTGGGATAGGCTCATTAAGGAGGAGAGAGCCAAGGCTCTCAAATATCTAATGCACATAAAGGAGAAGCGGGCTGGCAAGGTCAAAGGACAAGGATGCATACATGGGAGATCCCAGCGCCTGTACACTCCCAACAACGAGGCTTCGTCACCAACATTAAGCCTCCTTGGGCTCATCGTGACTTCCGTCAAAGATGCCTTCAAGAAGAGAGATGTGGCAACGGTGGACATATCTCACAATTCAACAATAATCTAGTGTTTCAATTAAGTATTCTGCCAAGTGCTATGAGTGGTTGATCATAGAGTTGGGTTCATTGCCTGCCGTGGTTGCTAGGAGGGCGTGTTTTTGAGACTAATCTCTTTCCATCTTTCACTGCTGATTTGAATGCCATAACTTATCTACTGCATATCTCTTGCCTTCAATCCATCCGTCATCTTGAACAAAGAAAACTGTGCCTTCAGTTCTCTTGGCCTCCGCTCAAGCTCCCACTTTGAGATTGTCTTCTCTAATTCATCTATTAATTCAGCCATGCATTCAAATTCCCTCTCATATCTTGTATCTGTGCTTCCATCTGATCCAATACTATCTATGGCCTTGTTGCTAGTTTGTAAAAACCATTCTTTTGCTTCACCTCTCTATTTCTTGTTAGAATTTGTTCTCAAGTTCTTCCATTTTGACATTCATACTTCATCCTGTGTTGCATCAAAATTGGAGATTTGAAAATGTAAAATGAAACCCAAAGATAACAGCGCAAATGATAGATTTGTTGGATGGTCAGAAGCAAATAGAAGGCTACTGACCAACGACAATGGTTGAAAGCAGCAAGATTAAAAACAAAGTGGGGGACTGCTGTGAACATAAAAAACACCATGATTGGATACCTCCTCTCCTCCAAAATACTGAGTACGATTGTGTCAGCATGTGTGTTTTTGACTTGGAAAATATAGATTGTTATCAAAATGAAATAATTTGATCTTCATTATTGTGAATTTAATTCTATTGAAAAAGTCATGTTATTTTCTGTCAAGACATCACACTATCATTGAACTAATTTGAGAGTGTAAGCCTTTCCATTGCTCGAAAAAAATGGGCCCAGGCCATTTAGGCGGGGGCAATTTAAAGAAAATTTCATTGTTGGTACCCCCACCCCCTAGAGGGCCATTTTGGCCACTTCCAGCCCCTGGTCGTAGAAAGTCCCCCCGGTCGTGTAAATGCACGGGATCAGTAGGTAATAATCTTGTATTCTCTCCCTGATTTTGAGTGTGATCGAGTGTGTGATGGCGCGCAAGTTGATGTCACGTTCTAGAAAAATCTAATGTGGCGGGAAGAATACTGTAAATTACACGATCGGGGGCAAATCCATTGGGGGGGAACACTACTACCCCACCTGACCCCCCTGAGGGTTAATTGTCCAACAATGAAATTTTCTTTAAATTGCCTCCGCCTAAAAACCTTGCTTCCGCCTTTGCTTTAGTCGTGTTGATTTCATTTTTTAAAATAAAGAACCTTCATTCTTCAATAAACCGTGAGATTTGCACAGAAAAGCAAGCGTTTTCGAAGCCGAGGAACATTATTTGCTAAGGAACATTTTTTCGAGCACTGGCTTTGTGTACATGACAAGTAAAGCTTCACCCTCTCTATATTTCGAACTCTTAACACTCTCTAGATATCTACCTGATTTGTTAGAGACAAGAGAAAGAGCATACATCAAGCTGCTAAACATGACTAACAAATTCATTACATTAATCAGTGTTTAAGTAAACTTCTTGATGTCAATGTACTACTAAAGTGAATCTCAATTAAACTGGCTCTGCCTTGTTTTGACAGCAACCAGTAACCAAAGCCCTTTGCGCATTCAATACACATCATATGCGAGGATTACTTGTCTAGTCAATTAGATGAGTGATCAACAACATAACTAGATCTCAGAGTGTTGCTTCTCATTCTTGTCGATAAGCACACAGCTGGGGGGCCCACAGTATAGAGGCATAAGGCATATACTTGCGGGTCACTTTCATCTTCAATAACTTGTCACAATTGATAAGATACTGAAGTGGGTGACACTTCTCTTAGTGTAGTTGGTATACATACATTGGTTACCCTTGGGCTGCTTTATGTTACTACCCTCTATCTATTCAATTAGATGAGTGGTTATTAACAACATGATCAGAAAAGCTGATACGATACCTTGACTTTGGTACTCAAATAGTGCTAGATTCGTCACAACGGAATTAGTGCCCACATCTTTTTAGGCACAACTTGACATCGGCTGGGCAGGCGCGGAATCCTTCAACATCTGCCAACAGATCCATGCCATCAGTGACTGTGTGTAGATTGCCAAATGTCCGATAGCTTAACTCATAATAAGTTAGCTACTTGTTTTTGTAACCAATGAGTACACTATGTTTAGCAATTAGGTTATGAGTTCTTTCTCATCTGAAGCACATCACAGGGACCGTGCTTTAATGTTTCTTGATAACTATCACATGGACAATTAGATAAATCTGTATATTTCTGCCACCAAGTTTCTCAGAGATCCTTTGATGAACAGGTTTTCCAGGATACATACCGACTCTGGCTATTGTCTACTGTAGCCTGCATTTCTCTTCCTGTGTTTTGTATGATAGCACCACGGTGAGAGAGTCAGGATTGTTGAATCATGTAGTTTGCGTCTAGTGTTCAATCTAAATGTTCAGAGCAAGTGTCAAAGGTTCAAAGTGAGAAGGAGGAGGCCAAACATAAATTCCTGGGAAATAAAATGGAGCTGGGGAGACCTCCCAGCTATTCCGGGAATTATTCGGGCCGATCTCTTTGATTTATTTGACATCTGTCAAGTGATATCCAAAATGGGATATTTATCACCAAAGGTAGATTCGTGAAACATGACAACTTGACACCTATAAATTAAGAATCCTTTGATCGACAGGTTTTTCAGGATACATACCGGCTCTGGGTACTGTCAACTGTTTGTGGTTTGTGACCTGCGTCCCTCTTCCTGTATTTTGTATGATAGCACCACAGTGAGAGAGTCAGGATTGTTGGATCATGTACTTTGTGTGTAGTGTTCAATCTAATTCTGATGTTCAAAGCTGTCAAATGTCAAAGGTTCAAAATGAGAAGTAAGTGATCAAATATATTCCCGGGAATGACAGGGTCCGATCTCCCAGGAATTCCGGGAATTATTCGGGCTGATCTCATTGAGTTGACATCTGTCAAGTATCCAAAACTGGATTTTTATTATCAAAGGTAGATTCGTCAAAATAATCACAACTTACATTGACTTCGTCGATGAAACCTTTAATTCTCGAAAATGCGAACGCAGCTGCTCTCCTCTCAAGAAGTGCACCCGACATCCAACACCCAACTTCAATGGCGTCCTTCGCCACTCGAGTTTGACGACCACAAACCAGCCTCTTGGAATCGACCGACCGCCAATTCACCAACCCCAAATTTGAGGCACTAACAAGCAAACAACAAAGCTGAACTACTTCCTAGGATACTTTCCATTCGAAACGCCCGCGGCGTCAAACGAATCATCCGATCAAACTCAGGCTGACACCGAGGATTCAACCAAAGATTCAACCTGGATCTACACGTGCCATCACCACAACAGAGAATACTGGTGTTTCCCTCCCTACTGTGCTCCGGGTGGGTTACGTTCACGCCTTTTTGCAATAGATCAGGAACATCAAGATCTTGTTGAGTTACTAAGTGAAATTCAGCAGGGGGCCACTCATTTAAGTGATCCTTTGCACATTTCGTGGAGTGAGTTGGGTGGAAGTAGGTGTAGCTTTGATCAACACGAGCAGCATTTACCTGAGCGCCAGCAGCAGGGGGAAGAAGAAGCAGAGAGCAGCTCAAAAGTTGCAGCGGTGCTTAAATTTTCAGCAAGGGTTGCTGGAGCGGCGGCGTATCAACTTGCTTCGAGGGCGGTGCCTTTGCAGACTGCGGCTGTGGAACATTTTGTTAGGGAGAGTTTTAGTTCTTCTTTGTCATCAGCAATTCATCAGCACCAACAGCAGCAGCAGCAACAACAACAAGAGCAACAGCAACTTTCTTCATCACAAACAATCAACAAATCAATCATGCCACCAGCCCAACTCCCCCATCAGGAATCCACCCCAAAACAACAACAACCCCTCCCCGAAGCAATCCTAGTCTACCACGAATCAGCCCACTCCATTGTATTCCGCGATCATCTCCGTCGTCAACTTAGCGCTATTCGTCGTACTACTACTGATTTGGAAAGCTCTACTCATTCTGCTAATGTGATGCCTGTTATTCAAGAACAGAGGCGACATGCATTGGGACATTCTACTCATTCTAGTATACACTCCACTCATTCAGAGGAAGACAGTTCACTAGGGTACAAGGCCGAAAGCGACATGGGGTACGAATCAACAAGCAGTCACGGATCACACAGCAGTCTAGACAAGAGCGATCGATCCAAGCATTTGACATTAAAGCATGAAAGAAAGAGGGCTACGGTGAACAATCCCGTGGCAGTGGCGAATTTTCAACCAGTTATTGAACCTCTTGAGAGATTGGAATTGAATGCGGGGGATGTTTTTGGGGGGTTGGTGGATGCTGATCCTGGGGGGTTGGATTTGACGGAGGCTGAGGTTGAAGGTGAGTGTGGATTGATATGAAATAATGCAAATTCGGTTACAATAATTTCCATCAATTTGTATGGCATCTTAACAACCACATTTGCATTTCATGACAAAATCAAACATGCAGTGGTTGAACTACTGCGAAACGAAAAAGCCGTAGTCAAAACAATAAGAAATTCAGATTGGACGGCATTCCTCCAAAAATTTGCACCGTGCAAAGAAAAGGGGGTGATGCATGAACGCCATCCTGCCCATCGTCATACCGTGGCTGCTGCTTCGAAAGAAGAGGACCGTGATGACATGAACCTACCTTTTAACTCGTTTGTTACTTCTACCTCGCTTCTGTGAGTTTACTTATTTATATTCATATATTTATTTATGCAGGTATTTTTCAACTAACTATAACCCCACCAATCCTATCCAGACCATCCCTCGGAAAGAAAATGCGTTGCTTCGGCTCAACCAACGAATACCCCGTAGGAGTAATCTTTGCCCTCCCATCATCCTACCCCAACGACATTTCCGAAGACGCGGCGACCAAACGAACACGAACGTGGTCCTGGCCTAGTGGATACAGTGCCAAGACGGAGTTTAATATTGGAAGGGATGGGAATTTGATTAATGGGAGGGAGGAGGCTTTGGTGCCGCTTAGTGGGTTGAGGGAGATGAATCGGGCTTATTTGTTTGATACGGATTATGGTGAGATGTGTGGTTTGTTTTGATACGATTATCAATATATATGATGTGGTAATAGTGAGCTGTACTTCATTTTTTATAGTTGTTGGTGGTAGAATGGTTAAAGGTGGTCTTAATACAATTCCTTACAATGAAGTTTACATTCGGTGAGTTCAAGTCCCCTGTTGGCACACTAATGAACTGAAATTGATTGTTACTTATCGCCTACCACATTTCTGTACGACAGCGTCGGTGGTTTGGGTAGAATTTCAAAGGGTAAAGACGTATCCACAGGCAACGAATGCAACGATGAAAAAGGAACAGGAAGGTCACTCGACCACGGAGTTGGACTTCCCATAGCCCTTTTCGTACGTCAAGCAGATTACAAAACCTTGGTTGGCTTGCTCCGAACTCGTTCCAGATTCTCACACATATTCGGCCGAGAAGTAACTCGCGGTTTGCCTTTATTGTACATCACGCCAGAAACGGGGGTTCGAGTCTTTACTGAAAATTTACAACATCAAGTGATGAAGAAGATGGCTTGGGATTTGAACCCGTTTCAAAATCCATGTTTGGCTCATCATACGGGTGTTGATAATACTTCTGAAAGTCATTTGAAGCAAAAGCTTGAAGAGTTGCTTGATCTTGATGATGAGAATTGTTTGACACCGGAAGAAAAAGCACGTATTGCAGGTGAGAATGTATGGTGTGCACCTTTAGTATTTGGTCTCATATTTAGTACTCATATAATTGTTGTGTAGGAGGGTTTGGTGCAACCGATGAAAGCGTAGCACAACTACTGAATCAAGCATTGGAAAGAGATATACATGATCAAGAAAGTGGAACGGCATTGCCTGACTCGGGACACAGTCTGCAGGATCTAGTGAACGAGGGCTTGGCATTTGCACTCCGATCATCAGATTATCACACATCACGACAGCTTCTAATCTTGTACACGTTGATTTCATCTAAAAGACACAAGAGAGGTGATTCGCATCAACTACTTAAAGCGGAAGGAAGTGTAAGTGCAGAATCCCCAGTGGCATCACCGAAAAGCAACAGCGGGAAGGATGCAGAAAAGGACGTAAACGGAAACAATGGTTCCGAAAAGCCAAGCATAGAATTGAGTCAAATGACAAAACATAATCTTCGAGCACCACCTCCACCACCGCTCGACACAGATAGATTACGTAGTGCAACAAATTCTGATGGGTTATTGGCTGTGCTGGGTGCTGCTCAGGTTTTGAGAGCGATGCAGGATGGAAGTGCCAAGCGCCGTGTGACGGAAGCAATCGAATCAATTGAAGAGTGAGTGATAATTGCCATATCGAAGTCATCTTGTTAAAAGTATCTTTCTAACTCATCAAAACTTTCTTGCAAAGATGGATTGAAAATGGAGAACAGTCAGTTGCTTTCCGCGTAGCATCTTGGAGAGACCAAAGAGCTGCTCAAGGTGATCTCAAAATCGCAATGGAATCTGACTCTAACTTCATGGCATTCATTAGGTAAGTCTTTACATCTTGTTTTGTCTCATGAGCATAAACTAAAATGTTGTGTCTTTTATATAATAACATTCATACCATGACACTCACTTCTCTTTCAGTAATAAGTCAATCTCCAACAGAAAGAAATTCGCAAAGCATCTGAGAGCTGCCGCTGAGGTTTCAGAGTTTGATTCTCTCCAATTTCTTCGCTCAATCCATAACATTGTTTCCCAGATGCACTCTCCATGTCTACGGTTGGAACTTCTGCAGTACATTTTAGGTCTTGATAATAGATATTCAGGTAAGACAATCATGCACCTCACACTTTCACTCTCGTTAGGTATCTCTTAGCTTCAATTGTTTCTCCCATCAGTGGCTCATGTAAAGCGAAGTATAGAGTTGGCGGCAACATGTTTGAACATCTCTGAAAGTGATGTATTCCATGAGAGTAATTCTGATGACAAGCTGCTTGCTGCATGAGATGGTGTGGTATTATAATATTGATGTAAGCAACATGTAAGCTGCCAGTAACATAGTAAGATCATCATCATCATCAGAATAGTTTTTGTCAATTCTTACAATAGGACAGGGTTAAATTTTCATCTTTCTAGATGCATTGTGTTTTTTTCCCTGCATTCAGCCATCATCATGGCCAGCAAGCCATTTTGATTTGTATCCTGTAACAGTGCACCCTGCCCCAGGGGCCTAAGTCATTGCCGTAGCATTTATGCCCATTTTTGCGCTAACTTCCAAGTATTCAGGTAGCGCAAAAATGGGTA
Source organism: Cyclotella baltica (assembly GCA_036939635.1). Classification (NCBI taxonomy): domain Eukaryota; phylum Bacillariophyta; class Thalassiosirophyceae; order Thalassiosirales; family Thalassiosiraceae; genus Cyclotella; species Cyclotella baltica. The sequence continues at coordinate 11,182 of JALLAY010001208.1, forward strand.
AATGCTACGGCCGCCACCTGTCTCTTACCTGGAAGTTAGGAGACAGTTGGATGGCTGTGAGTTGCGCTTGAAGCCAAGACCGTGGGGCAGGGTGGTAACAGTGTGTGTTCGACCAACTGAGTTTACTTTTGATTTTCAATGGTTGATGATGAACCTCCAAACTATTTCGATTCAAGTGTAGGTATTACACTATCACTCTTATATCAGTTGTCCCCAGAGATGGAATTAGTGTGAAAAAGGAGATGCTTACAAACGACAGATGCCCAGACTCCACCATGATCATCCCACTAGAGGCTGCAATAATAGACTTCAGGTTATGAAATTCCACTGTCAAGCTTCTTTCCTCGCCAACTCTATGATTCCCCCTTCTCTTGGAAAGTTCAACCACCCGACATTTGACAGAGTACAGTGATTTACTACAAGAGACAGAAGTCAGCTGATGTCGCATTCCACTATGTGTGACTTATACACTGTACATTGATCTCCATTGACTGGACGTAGTACAAGACACACATATCTGTCGTAAAAAAACTCATACAGGATCCACTCAGTTGCCAAAACACAACAAAACCATTCGGTCAATCCTTGGTACCCTGTCAAACCAAGCCATATTAATATGGAGGAATCTTAATGTAGAAGGTGGTGAATGGATTGTCGATAGTCAGGCACATGACACTCTAGTATTTGTGATACACAAGGAGATGTAATTTTCTACGAACAAGTTAAGAGAATGGCTACTTTTTCAGTGACAGAACATACCAATCTAGGTACGGCGATCAAATACAGAGATGAACTGCTAGGAGTGTTCATGGCTACTATGGTTTATCTGGGCAACCGCGTGCATACTCTGTACAAATAGGGTGTCGTCGATCTTTGCATGTAATAATATGGGTGTTGTCATCCATGGAAATAACTGTCAATGTTCGCTGAAGGACACACAGACCCAAGCGGATCTGATACTCTGCTTTCAAGCGATACTGTCTACTCTGTCTTTCAGATGAGTCCCTTACAAACACATTTACTGTCATCAGAACAGTCTGTGTGGATGGTCATCACTTACACTCATACAGCAGCTTAACGTCTACGCTGACAAGATAGCCAAAGATGTGCGTATATAGGCCTGTCGACAAAACTCCTTCATCTTTTCGCCATTTTCCTTTGAAAGTTTCAGAATACTAGTACTAGGAGGTGTTAAGGTTACTGCATCTATCAAGTCTTCTATCTACAAGTCATGAGTGAGAGAAGAGGGAAGAGGCAAAACTGCTGTTTGACTCGACAAACATTATAAGTGCAAGTAACCGTGACATGGTGTACTGGAAAGGTGCCTCTTTACCTAGCTATGAGGGTCTACCCACAGATGTTTCAGATGTGGATTACAAAGCTTGTCTCTCATTTGAACGGTAGTAATGGACAACTGTCTCAGAGGGATGAGTTAATTGGTGATAGATGTCTGTGTTGTGGCTGTCACAACAATGAATCTACCTCACACATAACTAGGTGCTTAGACGAGGGATGGACTGACCTGTTCTTTGAATCCACGGAGATCCTCACCAGCTTTCTCACAGTGACATGCATGGACTATGCTCTCGTCACATATATAGAGTCATACCTTCATGCATGAGGCCCAGAGACAATGGTCAAATAGTACAAAGTTAGCCAAGCTTTATACGTACATACAAGCATAAACCATTATCAAAGGTACGTGCAATCATGAAAACATGTCTCAGATACCAATTTCTAGTATTAATTCCTACGTTAACTGTTTCTGATTTACGTTCTTAGGCTAAGGCTTAGAGGCACGATAGTGCCAAAAATAGTACGATAGTATCAACAGGCACAACACGGTTTTTTAGGCCGAGAATTCTTATTTCACGGAGGAACTTGTACAGATTTATGGCAACCGGACTTCAATCACCATCCAAAAAAAACACGAAAACTCACTAGGGATATGCCTTGCAAGATCGTAGTAAAAGGAACCAAGTAACGCACCTCGCAGGGTGCAGGGTGTGAAGGGTGTGATCCAAGCCAGATGGGGGCAAAAGAATCTCTTCAACAACCCATGGGTTGAATTGAACCCTGAATCCTTGCCAGCTACACTCCACCTTCTACCCCTCATCTATCTCTTAGAATGTGATTTTGTCAATCTTGGTGACCGCTCTAACATAGATAGTAAGGTATGGGTCGAAATGATGATTCCGCTCTCCGTGCAGCCAAGACTGTGGAGTTGGCTGAGGGCAACTGAAATAGGATTCATTGCAATGTTGCTGTTAAGAAGAAATATGCAGAGTACCGTGAACGTGGCAGTATTGCTTAGACAAAGCAGTCAAATATGGCTAAACATGTGATTATCCCTCCCTGTGTTGCTCCCTGATAGTGTCCACTGCGTTGATATACAGCCGAAGAAAGATATCTGTGTAGTTATAGACTATATCCCAGCAGGCAAGGTTGTGCTAAGATAGGTAAGTTGTGATGCATAGGGAGAGCATAGTTACAGAGTGTATGTAAGTAAGAGTGCTCCTGCTTATTGACATAACTATGCATGCCTACAAACAAGGCCAAAAAAATGGATGATAGATTTTTGTGTTAATTAATGCATTGCTACGGACATATAGTTGTTGTATTTAGTTTTTTACTCAATCATGTTAACAATTGCAGTTAGGAGTAGGTTTGGAAGTAGTAGGCATCATGGGCGATTGAGTTGGTTCAGTCGTAGGGGAAGAAGTTGGTCCTTGGCTTGCTGTAGGGCTAGCTGTTGGTGAAACAGTAGGTTGAGGTTGATCATCATCGTCAGAAGTATTAACTGGATGGGATGTTGGCTGAGGTGTGGGCTCAGGAGTTGGGCTTGATGTTGGCTCTGGTGTGGGTACGCCAGGAGTTGGGGGGAGTGTTTTATCATCATCATCGAGTGGGGGCTCGAAAAATGGACTTGGAGTTGGCCCGGGCGTAGGATAAGGAGTTGGCTCGGGTGTGGGTGGGGGGGGCTGGACGAGGAGTCCTGCCTCCTTTTTTTGTCGGTATAGGAGTTGTCGGAATAATGGGGCTGGTTGTCGGTGTAGCAGAAGGAGAAATGATGGGGCTCATTGAAGGAGAAATGGTGGGGCTCTTGGAAGGTGCAGAGCTTGGCTCATTTGTTGTTGTGTTGAATAACTCAGATAAAACAAGTGTTCCACAAGTGTTGCCAAGAGACCTTGTTGCAACAATCAAGTTATTCACGTAAAGAGTGAGTGTAGCATTGGAGAGTCTACACAGGCAGCCATTGGGATCATCTTCATTTTGACAATATCTATTCTGAATCACGATTTCACTGATAACTGCCGATTCGCTCAATAAAACCTCCCAAGTCGGGCTGTCATCATTGGTGTGCGAAAAGGTAGTGCCTAATTGGATAGTTGAAGGATGGAGGGAAAGTTAGATAGAGACACTAAAATATAGTACATGCATGTTGGATAGTATGGGAAAAGGATCGACGTACCATTACCGTCGATGGCATTAGATGCTGCGAATTTGTCATTGTCTCTATAAGTTGAAGATTGGCTGGCCGTCCCCTCTAATGCAACATTTGTTCCAGAGGAATAGACTTGGACCTCAAACATTTGGATTTGTTCACCTGCGATAGACTCAAGTCGCACTGTGTCGGCCAAAATACCTTCAGCAGAAGATGTAGCATCAAAAGACTCGGCAACAACCACACTCTGCCCGCATGTATTTGCAATCGATCTTGTGGCAACAGGTGAATCATCTTGATCAAGCAGGGTAATCGTAGCTTCTGACAGTCGGCAAAGGCAGCCGGTGGGATCAGTTTCATTTCGACAATAGCGATTTAGAATCACAATACTGTCAATTTCTTTTAATTCGTACAGTTCGAATTGCCACCAAGCATTGCTATCATTTGTATGACAAAAGGTTGTGTTGTCTCCATCAATTGCTCTTGGGGCATCAAACTTCTTCTCGTTTTGATAAATCGATGATTGAGTGGCAGAGACAAGTCCTTGTGATGCAACATTCACGCCGGAAGAGTAGACTTGGACTTCGAACATATTTAATTGTTCGCCTGTTAGGGGTAGTAACCTGCGTCGTGGTCAAACGATGTTGAGGTCTGTCGAGGTCTGTCGAGAGGTGCTGATGTGAAGCTGTCATGATCGGATCGAGCGAGTGGGACGGGGTTGAGTTGTGGGTTGTGGGAATT
>JALLAY010001209.1:0-11116 GCA_036939635.1 Cyclotella baltica
AACAAAAGTTCCAGAAAAAGTTTTGGTTTCTGGGAACTATTGGGGTTAATCATTGGCTATTGTTCAAATGATTTAGATATCCTGGATACCACATCATGTAGGAGGAGATCAGAGTCTTATTGCCTCTGGATGTTCTAGGAACATTCCTCATAGTTCCTCATTTTGTGCGAGTTCTTGGAACTCCAGTGTCAGAATATCTGGCATTCATTTTATGATGCACATTGCCAGCAGGGCAATTTCTTTGCCCCTTCATGTGTTGCGCTGTGTTGAGGTATGTTTCTACTTATCCCGGCAAATTTGTCGGTTATTTGGAGTGTAAAAGAGTCAGAAAGATTGGTTTCTCCCCCTTTATCCGTCTTGTAATTCCACGAGTTTTGGTTTGGCAGACACGAATTTGTGATCCCAAATAGATTGGTTTGTTGCGTGTGAATAGAAATATTCTTGCCCTATAATTCCACAAAGTTTGGTTTCGAGTTGGGGTCTTGTCCTGTAATTCCACATTGTTTTTGTCGGTCAAGCCTGGCATATTAATTCAACATTGGTTGTGTCAAGTCATATTGTCCCTTGATTCCACCGGTTCAGTTGGGCACCTTGCCATATTAATTCCACAAAGGTTGGTTGTGTCGTTGTAGTAATCTTGTTTGGTTATTTCACGCGAAGTTTGGTTGAATAAGCTCTGGTATAGATTAATTCCACGAGAAGATTGGTTCTACCGAGTCAGAAGTCTTGTCAATTTTTTATTCCACAAGTCTGGTTGGACAAGCCTTGACATATAATTCCACAAGAAGATTTGTTGTGTCAAGCCCCTCATAATCAAGAAGAGTGTTATATCAAAGCACTTTAAAACCCACCACAGCCCTCCCACCCAATTTCAAGTCAACAAAAGCAGAAATCTTTCTTTGAGAGTTGGTCCATTTTCTTTTGACATATCTCCTTTTGGCAGATTGAAATGGTAGTTGTCCTTAGTTGGGACTCTCATGATGGTTACAACAACCAACGGCTGTGCCACCAGGCTCTGTGACATTCACACGCTCCGCCCTCCACCAACACCAAAAACGGATCGGTTTGACAATAATGGCAGAAGAGAGAGGGATCCAAGGTCATGCCGTAGCAATTTAATTGTTATGTTTGTCTCCGGTTCATCATATCTGGCATCAACAGCCAAAATCCCAATCATCTCCCTCGAAACCGCCCGGCTGCAATCACAATAACATCTTCTAAGCTCCTAGTTGCCACAACAGCAACTTCATTTCTCAGTGATTCTTTTTGCCTTCCCCTGCTAATGCTAAGATATGTGGCATCCCCTCTCTCCAACAGCCATCAAAACCACATTTGTACGTCAACTATGGCCTAAACGGCCTTCCACCAACATTTGAAGCAACATATTTAATCTCAGCCAATCAGGATCATAGTCTCACAGTGACCAAAGATTCAACAACAAAGCTACTGTTCACCCGCTCCAACCTCCACCAAAACCGGACTTGATTTTTCAACAACGGTCAAAATGGCCACTCCCCATCCATCAAACATTCATTCGAACAAGAGTGATCACAAGCACCACCACATCAATTCAATTGTTGTGCTCCTCATTGATCAACGTACGAACACCGTTCTTGCGTAGCATTTCATTCAACGAATGCTTTCAACAAGAATCTCCACTACTACAGCCCTGACCTGCTTCATCATCGTTGGCATCATGGTTGCACATTTTTATCAATAGACAGGGGGTATTATGTGGAGATTGACAGCGGCTGGTCACAATTTAACTATTACTTTCCTTTTGCATTCACATCAAGTGAATATCCAGCTGGCATCCTCACAATGTCAATTTCATCCAATCTGACAATTGTGGGTTCATCCAAATTGTTTGTGGTTGTGGGCTGTGGTTTCATTGCAAGTCTTGGCATGTGGGTTGTTATTTTGAACGTGGTGGTGATGAGTTGCCTTGAATCGAGTTGTTGCGATTACTGGAAAATGTGTTTTTGCAAAATGTTATCCTGTAGGGGTTTAGTGAAAAATCTGCAACCAGTCATCAGTGGGAAGATACTTATGGTAACCTCTATGTGCCCACATTGATTGCAGTTAGACACGGAGAAGTAGTAAATGTTCATGTTACATGTTCTTTTGCTGCTGCTAACTCTGCCTGTGTAGCATGATGCTCTGATTGTTCTGGTGTGTGATGGAAGGTTTCAGAAAATATCTTTGAGCTTGGAGGAAATATTGTGTCCATAGAATAAATATCATGGTGTTATGGACTGCAATTACTTTGGTCTCCACAGAGCAGGGTGCGTTGATCTTTTGGCTAGTGGAGTTCCCATCCATTATTCCTTTGACGAAGGTCATGAAGGATCCAGTGTGACTCCTCATGTTGTCATGCACTTGAAATGATTCATTGATAAACCATTTGTTTTGATCCAGGATCTGCTTGAGAAATAGGCGTGGGAACTGGTTCTTTGCAGATACTTGATGACTCAGGCTATTTTCTTGTTATCATCCCCTTATGGGGGGAATGACACAGCCATCTTAATATCTGGTCGCCCTCGCTTGCATAGAAACAGGAGCTGAGCTGTTATCCTGTGGAACAATTCTGTGGCTTCACTGTCTGTTTTCTTGATTTAATCCTTAGGTTTAAATAAATGATCAGCAGCTGGGATGGTGGCTGTGCCTGACATGTCATTCATAACACTTCCATGTTTACCATAACCTTGTTTAGCTTTGCTTTGAAAAGTCAAGATCAATGTGCAAATAATTGTGAACCTTTCCTGTCTTGATCATTAGTGGGTTCACCTTGACATACCTCTTTTCAAGCAATGCAATGATGTTGAATACAACTTTGGAGACCTTGTGAGAAATCCTTAGACCACCATTGTACCACATGACGTGCACTGCTTGCCGTAGATCATCTTGTTGGCAACTTGCCAACCTTGAGAGTACTATATAAAGCCGTATTTAGCTTACAGTAGGTGTAAGCCTGTCCTTGTCTGTTCACAACATACTCTCAGTATGCCTTAGGTGATGTTTTTGCCAGAAGCTTGGAGTCCTAGTATGTCCACAGGTGTTTGATTTTGGAGTTGAAAAAGACAAGAAAAGACAGAACAAGTCGGAACCGGTTGGAAGTATCTTTTATCTCCCCTGTAGATCAAAAAATACCATGATGCTCTTGTGGGCAGTCAATGCAGTGAAACAACATTTGAAACAGCAGATCAATAGCATCTTGGCAACAACTTGAAATTCAGCAGCTGGTATTCACTGTTTAATGTCACCTCTCCTTCAATTACTGGTTGATTGGTTTGATTGTCTCCAGTGTGCTCATTCTCACAATTGTTTCAATTGTCTAATTGAAGCAAGCACACCCAGAAATCAGTTTCAACTGAAACAGGCTGCCAGGCCATTTCAATTACAATAGTTGCTATCAAAATCAAAACTAAGTCCACCACCCGCCACTTGTTTCAATGGATAAGTGGAACGGATTGAATACCTGTTCCAATTGATTATTGATAGGGAATGCCCATCCTTACCAATTGAAATAGACAATTACAATAAAATAAGAACAAACACCTCATCTGTTTCGAATGATGCTCAACAAGAATCAACCACAAATAATTCCATGTGCCTCAAAGTCCATGACATTGCATGTGGCCGATTCATTACGATTGCAACACAAAGTGTTCATGGTGTGGGAGAGGGAGGAAGTGGTGGGTATAGGGGGTCAAGAGAGAACATAACAGTGAATTTGAGTCTTGAAGAAGACAGAGCGAAGTTCAAATGATACAAGAAATGTGCGAACTAGAACTAATGTTATTCAGAAAATCAATCTTGGGCTCACTGATCTTGCTAGGACTCCTCAAACATCCTGCCTTTTATCACAACATGTACATTCTCTTCATTTTCAGGCATCTCAGTTTAAAGAAATGCCCCTGGAATGTTGACAGTTGCTACATCTCTCTTCTCAACGACATCTATGACACATATCATGATGAGTCCAGCAAGACTCACTGTCAGTGATAAAAGCCTGATTCTTGGGAGTTTATAGCCACTGAGACCTCCTGTCAGCACACTCTGTCCTTTGACCCTGGTGTCCCGCTTCTCCTTGATGTACGTCGGATATTTGAGTGCCTTGGCTCTTTCTTCATTTGTGAGCTCATCCCAATGCTTTGGCTGAAAACCTTCCATGCCATGCATCTGCTAGAGCTCCTTGCTGATGACCTCTTCTCCTTGAAGATCTCTAAGCCCTTCTCTCAATACCTTTGCTCGGTGAGAAAAATGTACTCCGGTTCATATTCTATGTTGGACTCCATTGCACACTCATTGTCATCAGATTGCAACATTACCATGTCAGTGCACTCCTTGATACCAAGCTGATAAAATATAAACTCCGATTTCATTCCGGAATTGCAAACTCGTGGAGCTTGTGTTTGTTGACAATCTTGAGGTGAAATGTTGACCTGTTATTTCCGTCGATGAGACACACTTAGTTCTTTCTCGGCTGGTCCCTTGAGTTCATTACTAGTCCCTATACCAGATTTGCTGCCTGTGAAAACATTGTAAGATCAAGTGACTTCATATCAGCAAACTTCTCCATTTAACTCACGGTCAGTGGATATCCCGTAATATCTCTAAACACCACTCAAGGATGGGGATGCTAGCTGAAGACGAACAGAAGCAGCTTTTAAGAGGAATTGACAAATACACCCAATTACCACCAGACAAAGTACTAGAAAAAGCAAGTTTTTATTGGAGATAAATTTTATTTTAGGCAGATTCGGACAACAGAGGGCAAACAGCAGAATTATTGGGTCCATGCAGTGCAAGCAGCAGTTAAGGTTGGGCGTTGAGCTGTGCCAAAGAAAAGCCATGAAGGACGTCCAATTTTCAGCACAAAAAGGCCGAGTGCTACAGCACCAATACCATACGGTACGAACGACAGCAAAACAATGGAGACACACAAACGTTGATGACACACTGAAGGCTCCGGTTCCCCTGACGATCAATCCAACAAGCGCAGGCGGCCAGACTGAAAGAATCTAGTAAGTGGTAAAAAGGATGGACCTGTAACCACCCCTGTGACGTGCTATGAACACACTTGGATTGTTCATCTACCGACCATGACTCGAAGGGTGCGCTAGTTACACGCACCGTTGCCTCTTTTGGCAGCCATGCTGATTGAAACATTGGCATTCAAAAAGATCCTATGGACCATGCTTTATGTGTATTGTAGTTAGATGAGCGTGATTTAGGGGTTTCCACTCCTGGAATTTCAGGTTTGTCCACTCCTGGGGTTTTATATCCATCTTCAGCCCACTCCTAATTGTTCTTCTACAGTTGCTGTTGTCATCATTCCCATCATCACTGCCTTTACTGCGATCATCACCCTCGTCTTCATCAGGATTGAAATCATCATCACCATCATCCTCCACATTGTCAGCCATTCCACAGTCATCCACCCCTGCGATTTTGTTGGAAGATTGCCAATGATATCATTGTCCTCATCCTTTTTGTTGGATGAAAGGTTGGTGCAGAGAATGCCAAGATCATTGTTTGGGCTCCCAACATTAATGTTCTGTATTGCGGGTTCCTCCCCCCCCAGTTTTAGGGTCTCAACATAGTTTTGTAGACAAAACTGTGAAACTAGTCAAAGTATGTTATTATAGCAAGGAAGAGTCATTAGTTCCCCCATATATATTTAATATTTATGTTTCTAACCATTAATCAACACTTTCTTCATCTTCTTCATCTGAATATGATATTTTCCCCTTCTTCCTTGTTGTCGGAACCAAATTCTCCATTGACCTCTTCGTAGACTTCTTTGTATTTTTGTCTTGTTGCTTCTTCTCTGCAAAGTTAGTGGCGGCATGTGTTGAAGGAGGATTAATACCCAAAGTTGCACAGAAAGCACATAGAGGAAGTGGTGTTTTTCCTCCTAAGTTGAATCTTGATTTCATCTCATCAACAGTAAGAACATCTTGACAATTACCACAGTAGCAACACACATCCATCTTCCAAGCATTGTCACCCCTTGCAAAAAGAAAGTACTGACTTTCTATGAAATCACCACACCTTAACACCACTCTTGTCTTGTATCCCTCAACAGAACAACTATCACCACATGTATACATCTCTTTAAAATCATCCAACTGTCGCTGTATTTCTGTTTCAGCTGTTGTACTAGATGATTTGGCACTCTTCCTTTTCTGTGGCGAATAAATACAACGAGGGAAATTGCAGTTGTTGCATGTTACAATTTCACTAACCTTGCTGCTTTTGAAGAGTGATGAGCCTCCAGCCTCCTTGTCAGTCTTTTTATCTTTCTTACTCTCTGCAGACTGAAATGGATGTTTATCAATGTCCGGCAGTAGCTTCTGCAGCTTCTCGAAAGTTAATTTCTTTTCAGAAATATATCCCGCTGTCTTGTTGGCAGGCAGATAATGTCCCAAATTCATGGGATCTTCTACTGGGCGGTCCATTGGGCGTAGCAGAGTGTACCTCAACTGTCCATTATCAGTGTTGGGAGTTCTCAGTCCTTTCCCATGTTTTCGACATACAACACAATCTTCCTTCTCACAAACTGATATTTCAGTCAGATAATCCCCATGACGGACATGACTCTTGAAAAAATCGAACAATATTGGCATTGTTGATTTGAACTGCCCCCATGATCGAATATTGATGCTGTATCCTGGATCTATCCCCTTCAGCACCTTAGTTATCTCATCAACTTCATCGTCGTGTGCCCATTCAATTACATTCACAGCCCTCCCCTCCAGTGTCGCTTTACCAAACCGCTCTTTAATCTGGTTGATTGGAAACTGCATACTTTCTGAAAATGCTGATTTGGCGGTACTGTGGTTCTGTAGTTCATCCAATGAAAGCTTGATGAGCTCCTTAAAGAACTTCCCACTTGTAACCTTTTCATCTTGGATAGGTGGAGCTTTGCTGTATGGAACATCATCTATGTCTTCATCACTCCCACTATCATTTTCATCTTCCAGTAAGCTCCACTGCACTGTAGACAGTTGTTGCAATATTGGTAGAGTACGAAAAGCCGTCGACTTGTCATCCCACTTGACTTTCCTTTTACCATCTGCTCTGATAGACACAACAATTCCATTGTAAGGAGTATGAGAGTTAAAGTTAGCATCTTCAAATACTTCAACAAACTTCCATCCAATATCACCAACAGGAATTAGGGCATCTTTCCGATGGGACTGATAGATACTCTCACTCCACTGTGTTTCCTTCCCATTGCTTAACATAACATTCACAGTATCTGTTGCTTCTATAAAAGATGTGACTCTACCATCATACCACCCATCTGATTCAAGGAAGACCTTTACTCTAGATCCAGGCTTGGGTATAACTGGATAAAACTCCGCTTCATCCTCATTTCCTGGCTGATCGGCTCTTTCTGAATTATCATTCACTGGCTGGTTATTCATCTTGAACCTAATTGCCTTCTGCAGCTCTCCGTCAAATTCTGATATAGTTTCCCTAACTTGCTTGACACTGTTGACATTTTGTAAGATGTTTCGCAGCCAGTTTGGTGTCAGAGGATCGAGGCAGCAAGCATGGTTTGCTAGTGCAATGTTTAGAAGAGGCATAGCTCTTTCTGCTGTGTTCAAATAGGAATGACCAGGGCATCCTCGTAGAATGAAGCAGCGATCACACCCAATTATAAAACTTCCACCAATGTATGCAAGCATGTTCTGAAAGTTTGTGTTATTGTGATCTCCACCACCATCCACTTCATATCCAAAGATATACGGCATTGCATCCTTGACTAGCTCTTGGTACTCTTTGTTTAGATTTCTGTATTGTGCATTGGAACATTCCTCTGGAAGTTCACCATCTCTCACCAACATTTTGATACGCTCTTCTCGCAAGATGCGAATGCTGCATGCAACATGTCGATAGTTATTTGACTTCTCAAACACACCATCATGAACAGAAACATAGATTAATCCATGTCCATCTTCTCCTCCACTAAGAAGAGACTCGTTGGGTTCTTTCCCAATATTGAATCGGACTGTTACTGATGGGATAATTTTCCCTCGGCCACTGTAATCATGGTCTGCTGCGTGAACTTCTGTATCCAACGGAACAATAGCCTGCACTTGACTGTGAGTTACAGCTGCTACCGGCGCCTCTGGGTCACTGCAATTGATAGTTGCCTTGTCATCTAAACCTTGCATAGCAACAGCATAGTCCCAATCTCTTGTTGCTATTCCATTGCTCTCCTTAGCCTCTACCTCTAATTGCTTACGACAGGTAGACATGTGATAGCGCACAAGATTTTTCTGATGGGCAACGTAGTGCGAATGAGCATGATTTGGTCTACCATTCTTTTTCCTTGTAGCAAGCTTGACATTTAGACGGCCGCTTAACTGGTAGGCAATAGCACGGCATTCATGCGAAGATGAAAATGCACGGTGCAACGTTTCTGAACTAGGTACAAAGAAATCTGAACCTTCCACTAATTTCTTCTCTTCCGTTAGATATCTTTTAGTAGCTTTCATAACATCCTCCACAGAATTGAACTGTGACGAAAAAACAACTCTTGTAGTCTTCTCAACATCATCTCCTTGTGAATGTCTCTTCTCATGAGCACCGCTACCACTCATTTCAACAACAGTTACAACGGCTCTGAAGAAAACTTCAAATTTAGATTTGTCAAGGTCGCCATTTGGACCCATGTTAAGCTGCCGTAGGTCTGCAGCTATAATTTTTTCATCTTCCTTTTCTCCAACAGAGGAGATGAGTAATTTGTAAGTTGCATCAAGGAGATCTCTATCTATTTTACTTCAATGATGAAGTTAATAACTCATGTTAGATTCAGGAAATAAAGATGAAAGAAAGTCATGACATGACACTCACTTGAAAGAATTATGGGTAACAACTGAAGGAGGTAGTAACATTTTCAATCTGGCATATGCTAATCGAGGATTGTTTCCACAGGACAGTCGCAGATTTGCAACGGCATCTTGGGTTTCTCTTCTTGATAGATACCTGGGTGCAGACTTTTCTGCCTCAATCCTAAAGGCGATAACCTTGGGATCGTTGATGGAGGACTTTGCATCAATCTTGCAAACCACAACATAGTTTGATACGGCTCCAGGTGTACGATATGTGTACTTAGCCACACGGAACTTGTTAGAGCCAATATTCTGTATGATCTTTTTCCTTGAATAGCTCCGTGTGGATGAGTTGCCATCATCATGGTCAATGCCTAACACTTCATCAGTAAGACCAATGGCTTCAAAGTATGGTCCACTATCCAACTGTGCTAGTATCCTGTCTGCGCTGGCATAGATTTTCAATAGCTCATCAGAACATTTTGCATGGGCCAACCTAACCGGTGCTCTGTCAATAATGTTGAAATCAGTGTTGGTACTGTCTGGAGCAATTCCTACTGGGCGGTTTGTGGCTAAGGTGTTGACTGTAGATTGGTCTTCAAGAAATTGAAGATACTTGCCAAACATCACTTGCAAATTATCCAACTCATGGAGTAGAACCTCTCCCTTCCTGACGGTATCTGAACCTTTCTTCTTCTCATGATACCATTTAGGCAGGGCAGCTATAGCTGCAAGTACATTAGCTCTCGCTTTGGTAACACTTTGCTGATTCATCCTCTCAACTTTGCGCACTTCTTTATATTTGGTCCCCTTTGGGTCAGCATCCACCATTGCCCTCAACATTGGTGTGGAGAACAAACCAGAATTCCTACTTGAAAGGGTTTGACGGTGATCATTGGCATATTTGAATGCCTCAACACACTTGTACATGGCCTTCTTTAGCAGTTCTCTTTCGCCGGCATCAGTTATCCTCGTTGTTGAGCCCTTTTTGTGCACTTCCTTCCCTTAGAGACTTTGCTAATTCCAATTCCTGAGATTCACGTATCCTTTTATCTCCACTTCTCTCCCGGAAACCGCAGGAATCCATTCCATCTTGAGGATTTGCCATTATGTGTAATATAGCACTCTGGATCTGTTGATCGTAAGTTGGCTTGTTGGAATAATCCTTCAAGAATGTATATCTTCCTTTATGAGAGTTCCTCTGCGCTTGTTGGAACCTACTCACATCAATGTAGGAGAAGTCTGGTCTCAAATACGACATAACGGTCTTGTTTTGGTCAACTAGAGTAGACATAGTGTCAACATTCCTTCTAATAGTGGTAGGGCAACGGATTGTTGCTGACACCTCTTTTTTTGTTTCATGTGCCATGGTAGAAATCAATACTGAGATTGGATGGTCAAGTAGATCTGAAGAGTCATTGGCAGTAGTTGTTGAAACATTGAATATGCTATTGTCGTCAGATAGATCAGTCCCTGGTCTCGCGCCGTCAACAAGATGCCGTATCAATGACCTCAAAGTCACATTGGTTCTACAGTAGCAGTCTTGAGAGTTGTCATCAAAAACTAGAAGCTTAGATATTAAAGGCTTTTGCTGACCAAATGAATATATCCTAATGTTAAAAAAGGAACTCATGGTAGACAATCCTGTGTTGGGCCGCCAACTATCTAATTGAAAGTCAATCAAAAATGTTAATGCATGAATGAATGGCCGTGGTGCAAAGAGATTTGATCCAATGCACTCACCCTTGTTATTCTCCGCTGCGGCTCGCTCTCTAGAAGGGATCTATGCCTTGCTGTGGCCTCAGTTGTTGATGGGGGCCGAGTTATGGACGATCTGGTGACGGGCCGCCAACTATCTAATTGAAAGTGAATCAAAAATGTTAATGCATGGATGAATGGGCGTGGCAGAAAAAATAATGATTCCACATACTAACAAGGGTTATTCGCGGGTCGGCAACAGCGTCGAGAAGGGAGTCCAAGTGGGTAGATGCCTCAATTGTTGGTGGGGGCTTCAAAATCCTATATGACGTGATGGGGCGCCAAACTATTTAATTGAAAGAAATCAAAAATGTTAATGGTCAGATGAATGACCGTGGAAGAAAAATTAATG
This sequence comes from Cyclotella baltica, assembly GCA_036939635.1. Classification (NCBI taxonomy): domain Eukaryota; phylum Bacillariophyta; class Thalassiosirophyceae; order Thalassiosirales; family Thalassiosiraceae; genus Cyclotella; species Cyclotella baltica. The sequence goes on from JALLAY010001209.1 coordinate 10,960, forward strand.
ATACCAAGCACTAACCAAGGTTATTCGCGGGTCGGCGACGGCGTCGAGAAGGGAGTCCAAGTGGGTAGAAGCCTCAATTGTTGGTGGGGGCTTCAAAATCCAATATGACGTGATGGGGCGCCAAACTATTTAATTGAAAGAAATCAAAAATGTTAAT
>JALLAY010001210.1:0-11114 GCA_036939635.1 Cyclotella baltica
GCTATTTTTTTACCCCAAATCATCGTCAATGGTACTCACTGGATGCAACAACCGACCGGAATCTGACCCCCAGAGACATGAGATTTCTTCATTGATGTTTTGGTTAGAGGATGGTAGCGTTTGGGGCGGTGTTGATGTGGCTGTGGTGAGATGTTTGCCTTGCCCTCAAAGTCGTCGAAAAGTGAAGCGCCTAGCTTGTGTCGATGATGGGCTTCTCTGTGGCGTTGGCGTGACTCAGCCAAAAAATGGAGTTAGGGCTGATCAAGATAGCTATGAAAAGCTGAGAACGTCAGCTACAAGATGCATATGGTGAGTTTGTACTAATTCCTAGCAGGGAAAAGGTTACAAATCAACAAAGTAAAAAATAGAGCGTGTAGCTTAACTTTTTTGGTGTGTGCTGTCTAGATGAATATGAACCTACTCAGTGCTGAATGCCACTTGTCTAATTGATTAGATAAGTTGAATTCAGCTGATAACCACTCGTCGAAGTCAATTAGATACAATGGTTTGTCATTGGGCTACGATCACGAAGCTGCAATGCTTCCAATGCTTCGTGAGCTAGTTTTGCTGGATGTCACTTGTCTTATTGATTAGATGAGTGGTTATCAGCACTCAGTATCCAACTATTATCACCGACCATGTCATCACAGCAATCATGCAATTAGATCCCAGCTATATAAATGACTTGGTATTTTTTCACTTGATCCTAATTAAGATACATCAAAAATAAATTTGGTACCTATTATCACATTCTCTGGTGGTGTAAACGGTATTATTGGCAAAATGGCATCCTGAGGATCCTTTGCCTGGCATGTCAGCCAATTGCATCTTCTGTGTCTAATCATTTTTTCTGTCTGAGGGGGCCACATGTCATCAAATTATTTCTTTCCTATAATTATTTTCATTACTTTCATGTAAATTTAAATCCAATGCCTTTACATCGAATCAAGTGTTTACCATGTATCAATCCAGCCTCGCCATAATCATTTGGTGAAGTCTTATTGCCTTGTTCTGTATGATCAAGAGGTCTAGTGTCCTGTAATTTTTCAATTTCAAACTTACAACCAGTTATCCACTCAGCAACAGCAATAGCAGTTTGAGTATGCAGTGTCAGCTCTCCAACAAATATTTCACTCGATTGAACAACTCCATCCGAGTCACAGGCCGCCAATGCCATAAAAGGTATGAGTTGATCTTGCATCCATCTATCAACACATCCTCCGCTTGCTATACAGTCAATCAATTCGTTGGCTGCATTCATACCAGACTGAAGAGGAGGGGTTTTGCGGTTGCCTAATGCAGATGCTCCCAATGGAAGATGATGTAATTCATGGTTTACTGAATCTGATGATGATGTAGACAGTGGGTATGCAACAATCATAATGCCACTGCCTGATCCTAAACAATTTGTGTCATGAGAAATTTCTATCTCAGCATTCTCAACCACGTTAATGGCATCTGTTTTAGAATCACCATCTTTGCTAGAAAAACGCTTACAAAAGTCGAGATTCTCTTTGCATGCTCGTTTCAATGCTTTTATTGCACCATCTACCATTTTCTGAGGTATCCAAGATTGGCAGTTCCCAGCATGAAAGGCTGTTATTTTCAAAGATGCTACGGGTTTGGTCTTGGTAAGGTTGATTGGTGGGAACGTGCACAAAGACTTTGTCACACTTATTGGAGGTGAAACAAAAGCATGTATGATGCCCCCACCTTTTGGGTAATATCCTCGTTTCACAATCTCTACATTCAATGTTCTTTTATTCTCGCCATTTGATTGTTGGTAATAACCATTGATAAAGGGAAGTAAGATTTTTGTCACATAATCAATCTGGGGTGCAGCTTCTGCATTAGTCCCTCCTCTCAATTCAAGATCAACTGTTTGGCCAATTTTCATGGATGCCATCAGTGCAGGCAAAAAAGAAGTTTGGAGGAGCAATGCAACCGAACCTGCAGTTCCTGTATCTGCTAAATATTTCACACCATGGTCGTTGCCTATACGTGCTCTTTTTGTTGATTTATTGGTATTGGCATTTTTAGGTGGAACATACGATACTTCCGTAGACCCAACCTCTGCTCCAATTAACACCCCACCGCAAATTTCTACAGCCAATTTCATACCAGTTAAATGCTGAGGTCTCACACCTTGATTTTTGGGACGATTGACTCGAATGTTGGTGATTGTTACTGGTTTGCGAAGGAGGACAGCATAGGTGATTGCATTGCGAAGGATTTGGCCTCCTCCTTCCTTGTAAGAGCCGTCAATCTTTAGGCAATCAGTGAGAGTATGTTCATTCATTGAGGACGATGAGCGGGGAGCAACAAGGAGACACTGTCTCCAAATTGCATAATTATATTTCTTACAACTTCTTGCAAAGCAATTTTGGATCTGCTTCAAAACTAAGACCATGAACTCATTCAGGTCGTTGTCCCAAGGAATGCAACAAGTGCAACCACTAACGACGCCCTGCTAAAACTACTGCTAACACTGCAGATCAGAGACATCAACCTTTAAAAATTAGAAACAGTAATTTGACATAAGGTAAAAATACCTTATGAATTCCTATTGATATCTAAAACAAAGCTTTGGATTTAATGGGTATTAAGGTTGAGTATACCTGTATGTACCACCCAGTACCACCTGTATTTACAGAGCAACTTTTACTTGTGGATCTTGCGGAGAGAAACAAAAACCAACATCTTAAGCGTTTAGCTTTATCTGTTATCTGACCATCAACCTCCGTCATATCAGTCAAGCAAACAAACAGCTACCACATTTTCTTCACAACCAAATCAAAGTAGCAAAATTCTTAACACTTGGGCCCATCCAATGGTACAAAAACGCACTTTGTCTCAAGGTAATTGTCCAACATTTCCTTTCCCTTCGCACGTCCATGACCACTGGCCTTATACCCACCAAAAGGAGCCTGAACACTAAAATCATCATACGAATTAATCCAAACACTACCAGCACGGATTTGATTCGCAAGTCCCAAGGCACGGGAGATGTTCTGACTCATAATACCAGCACCTAACCCGAACATGGTCGCGTTGGCACGAGTGACGACTTCTTCGTCGGTGGAGAATTTCATCACGGACATGACGGGGCCGAAGATTTCCTCTTTGGCAATCGTCATATCATCCGAGACGTCAGTGAAAATCGTAGGCTCCACGAAGTATCCTTTTGATCCGTGACGATTCCCGCCCAAAGTGCAGGTTGCTCCTTCGGACTTGCCTTTTTCGATGTAGCCCAGGACTTTCTTAAATTGAATGTCATCCTGGTTTAATAATATAGCATAGGAGAAAAAGAATTCAGATGGTATGTAATAAACACCAAAATTGTACACAATTCAAAGTATATATTAAAGTCTCACCACTTGAGGCCCATGGTCTGCATGTTTGTCAGTGTAGGCACCCGTTTTCATTTCTTTTGCCTTGGCAACTGCTTTTTGAACAAATTTATCATAGATTGTATCCTGCACGAAGATGCGAGATCCTGCAAAAGACCCAAGAGTAATGAGCAACATTAGATTTGCATAATAGTTCATAAGATATACATTTTGAAGGCCACAAACTTACCAGCACAGCAACATTGACCCTGATTAAGAAATAGCCCCACATGGCACATATCCACAGCAACATCCAAATCAGCATCATCACAAACAATAACTGGAGATTTGCCACCAAGCTCCATAGTCGTACGCTTCAACCCCGCATTCTGCAAAATCTTACCAGCCGTCAAAGTAGATCCCGTAAATGCAATCTTTTGAATCCCCGGGTGCTTCACAATCGCCTCTCCCGTACCCGGACCATATCCACTGAGCGTATTCACAACTCCCGGTGGGAATCCCGCCTCAGCGATCAACTTGGACACAAACAGCGCCGACAACGGAGTCTTTTCCGAAGTCTTCAACACCATGGTACACCCGGCAGCGAGAGCGGGAGCCAATTTCCAACTCTGCATAGCCAGAGGAAAGTTCCACGGGATGATTGCACCACATACCCCCACCGGTTCTTTACGGGTGTAGCAAAGCGTATTGCCGTCCACGGGGATTACGTCGCCGGTGATTTTGTCCGCCCATCCTGCGGCGTAGCGGTACAGGGCTGCGGTTAGGGCGACGTCGACTTTGGTTCCGTATTGGCCTTCTCTTCCTAGGGGTTTTCCGTTGTCGAGCGCTTCTAGTTCTTCGAGGTATTCGGCGTTTTGTTCCAATAGGTCGGCGAGTTTGTTGAGGAGCTTACCGCGTTCGGATGCTGTGTGAATGAGTAATTGGTGTGAGATGTATGCAAGATTTGATTGATATGAATTTGAGGTTCAAGATGCTCACCTGCCATGGAACGCCAGGGAGATCCTAGCTCGAATGCGGCTGTGGCAGCTGCTACCTGTTAAAATAGAGATTACGTAAGAATGTTGAAATATTATGTTAGCACCTAATGTAGAGAAATGAAAGTGATGTTGAGGGAACGTACCGCCTTGTCTACATCCTCCGGACCTGCCTCCTGCACTTGACAGATTACTTCCTCCGTGGCAGGATTGATCGTAGGGAAAGTCTTGCCGGAGATTGCATCAACGAACACGTTGTTGATGAATAACTTTGTTTGCAATTCGGAAATGTTTACTAGAGTCATGTTTTACTTGCTGATTATTTTTGGTGAGGTCGTTTGTATTGTTTGGGTGGTTTCTATTTTATGAGAAGCGGTTGTTGTGTTGTATGCAAGCCTCGGGCAAGATCGTAACTTTCAGTGCCAAGCTGTTTTGACCACCATGGTCTTGGACCTTCTTGGACGGTGGACGGTGATGAGTGATGAGTGATGTTGCGAGCGGCAAGCTCTGGAAAGATACTCAACTGATCCTTTTATTTATCGTCAGTTAAGAATTGTCGTTTTTATGAAAACATTATCAGAGAAAGAGAGATTCCCGCCATTTTTTCATGTAAAACATGAAAATAGAAGACTTTTTGGCTGCTCATAAAAGATATGAAGAAAAATATCTTTCAAAGAGGTGTTCTCATTTTGATATGACAATATCTTTTGAAGACTCAATCAAAATGGCGTCTGGCGTCACAATTTGGTCATAATTAGATCCAGAACAAATTTGTGGTCACCATTATTTAGTCTGCCAAACTTCATGAAACCCATTGGGAGCATGGTGCCGATTGTTAACATCATCAACCCAGTGCTTCCAATTGTTGTGGTTTGTGATCATCTCTATGTATTTGGAACTCTTCCACGCGCCCTCAGACTTGTGCCAAGTCTCCTTTGCGTTGATAAGTTTCAACGGTAGCAGCAGTGGTAGCTATATGGTAGTCTATAAAATGATTGTGATCCTATTGAAGATCATGGAGTCTGCATTGCAATTCATGAGTGATGTTGCTATAGACTTGTTAGTTTGGATAGACTTGTTAGTTTGGAGGTGATCTTAAAGTGTTTAATTAGGTTTGGAGGTGTTCTTAAATTGTTTACTATATTAAAGACTCATGGATCCAAACAGTTGATCCCACTGCTTTGTTGACTTGTATGACGCTTGAAGAGCTCAGAGGGCATGCCTTTGAACTTTGAAGAGAATGAGATTAGATCGTGTGCTGACTTGCAATTTTTTGTTGTTGATGTTTTTTAATTCACCCTTGAACCGGTCAATTGCGGGTTTCCATTCCTCCTTGAGGACTGGGATGTATTCTACGCCTGAACACTATATCAGAACATCTCAAATGATCCATTGTATTTATTGACTTCATGCAAAAAAATTATCGTAGGCATAAATGAGTTGATATAATCATCTGTGTCCTATTGCAACCTAAAGTTTAGCTTTGTTTAGTGGTGCCTACTACTAGAGAGTAGGCAGTTTCGAAATCTTCTCTGGTGATGTTAGCCAATTAGCTATCAAATGGTAAAAACTGAAGCTGGGCTGTCCAATGTATTGTATTTTTTGCTTAGTGCAATGTTAGCTTTTGATGATTGGACTAAGATGTGACACTTAAAATAACTATGATAGCTTTGCCATGATAAATGGTAGGATTCCATCCCAATATTCTCCGCCAAACCTTCCGGAAATCATATTTTATCCACATTGAGCCACGCTTCCACATTCATCCACACAATGACCCGGCATATATAAATAGATGCATCGAGAAGAGGCTGTTATAATAAACAAAACTCTTCTCAGAAGCTTTCTAAAAGTTGAGGAGTTGGGTCAGTTTGATCAGAAAGATGGGCGTTGGAGATGAAACTCACTGGCGTTGGAACCAGTTTGAAAATAGATCGTTAAAGTATCTTTTCTTAAGGGCAATATAGTTTTATTACTTTTAAAGCGGTTGGGCACATATGTGACATTTCAAAAAAATTCATTTTAGGAAGAAACGAAATTTTGGGGGCAATAGAAGGCAGTATCGACAATCACCAAATGACCCAAGCAAGTCCTTTGCAAATTTGATGTGCTTAATCATTTTTTGCGCTTCAAGCAAATGTCACATATGTGACATCCAAATTCATCCACAAACAGAAAAATGAAGCAATTGACATGTTTGGGCCTAATTTTAATGGTTTACAAGCGTTTAAAGCATTCATTGATTTCACGATTAAGGCACAACTTGAAGTTACTGAGCATTTTTTTGTGCATTCCCGCTGATGGTGCCGACGTGGCGACGATTAATGCCTTCTTTTCTGCGAACGTGGCGTTCTACGACGTCGATCAGATCCGAATCGATTCACGCAGACTTGCGTCTCTTCGGAATACCTTCTTGCCCTTTGAGTTTCCACACGATTCGTGATCGACCAGCTGTTTCTATGACGTCAAATGACTGTATATGTTCTGGAATCAAATCACGCACTATTTCGCCCTTCAAGTTGCGCTCAATTCTTGGAATCGCAAGGCAAAGAAGTGCGAATCGAACCACAGAAAGGTATCGTTAAGAGAAAAAAGATACCTTTTTAAGATACTACATCTTAAGACTTTGAGTAATTTTGGGAAATATTTAGAATAAAATCGGTATCTTTCATCTATTTATTCAAATACTTTCTCGGCACACATTTTTACAACGATATCATCGCAAAAAACTATCGCATGGGCACATATGTGACACAATCGCCCTCCATCACAACAGGTTACGGAGGATAAATCTGACGTGAGTAAAAAAAGCTCTTCTTTCTTCTCTGTTTACAATCAATCTATGGTTACAATGGAATGAAAACTCACCTATACTTGTCGGATTGGGGGGAGGACGACAACAACAACAAGAGAGGGGAATGGATTTGACGATGTACGGGCAATCGGGCAAAAACGTGACAGCGAGCTTTTGGTAAGTTTGAAACGTTCCTTCTTTATTTTAATTTACAATGAAACAAAATACTCACCTTGATGAATTAATGTCATGAGGAGATTCACAATTGGGCAATGGGGGTAACCAATCACATGGAGAAGGAGGTGAGTGGGGATTTTTCTTCTAATTAAGTTTGACATCAATGGAACAATGTCTCACCTTTTGTGGTCCAATATGAAAAAAGGCACATATGTGCCAATTACTATACAGCATTACTATGCAGCCGTCACATAATGGTTATTTGCCACGCACCGTCGCATATTGGTCATTTGCCACGAACCGGCCCATATTGGCCGATTGCCACGCACCATCACATTTTGCCAATGGCTGAGTACCGTCACATATTGGCTGATTGCCACGTACCGTCCCATATTGGCCGATCGCCACGTACCGTCCCACATTGGCCAATTTCCATCCCATATTGGTCGATTGCCACGCACCGTCACATATTGGCGAATTATGGGAACAAATGTGCCAAATGAGAGGTGGGGCACACATGAGTGGGCACACATGTGACACATGAAAGGTGGGGCACACATGAGGCGTCACACATGGGCCGCATGAAAGGTGGGGCACACATGAGGCTTCACACATGTGCCGCTTGAAAGGTGGGGCACACATGAGGCGTCACACATGTGCTGCACAACATTCAGGTATGCATGTGTGTCACGTATGCATATGGGGCACACACATGCTAAGGCACAAATTTTCTAAACATATGCGTGAGTAAAAGATAGTTGTTACTTTTTTTAATTGCAACAAAGCAACTTCTCATTTATTCTTCTTACAATAATTAACAATAAATTGAGGTGGGAAAAATTTTACATTTGGAATGAAGTGTGAATGGGGGTTAGGTGCAGTATGGGTAGCCCCACGTGTGTTTCCATCAGATTTGTGCTTATATATATGCGACAAACGATATTGGTGGGCACATGTGATGATGTGTAGAGTGGTGCATGAGGCGGTTAATTTTTGGTGCGAGGATATGAGATATCACATATGTGACACATTGGATGGGTGACAGTGCTGGTCATTTTTCACGGTATCAGACATTGGCACATATTTGATGGTCATTTTGTGGTGATTCACGTGGAGTGTCCGATATGTGACAGTCATTTGACAAGAGACCCAAAATAGGCCCAGGGAGATTCAGTATCATATTGTTTGTCACATATGTGATAATTGTAACTTTAAGCATGATAAATCACATAGATTGGTATCAAATTTAGACTTAGGAATCAAATTTCATGGTTTTCTTGTGTGGATGAATGTGGAAGCGTGGCTCAATGTGGATAAAATATGGGGATTCCAAACCTTCACACAACGGCAATATCAGTAGTAACAAAATGCACAAAATCTGCATGGATACAACATAATAAGGTTTAATATCAATTAGAAATCATGTGCTTCTGTTATCCATTGCCCCCTCCCCTTTCAAGCTTCTACAAACGAAACACTTACAGATACAAGTTTCATGTGCCTTATTTCAAGGCCTTTACACCAGCTGCAAGTTTCTCACAAGTGTCTTTAGCATCACCAAGAAGCATATCAGTGTTATCCTTGAGGAACACTGGGTTCTCTACCCCTGCATATCCAGCCGCAAGACTTCTCTTCATGACAATCACTTGCTTAGATTTCCATACACGAAGAACAGGCATTCCGGCAATCTCAGAGTTGGGATCGTCTTCAGCAGCAGAGTTAATGGTGTCATTTGCTCCAATAACTAGCACAACATCAGTGTCATCAAAATCATCATTGATTTCCTCAAGTTCCTCAACAATATCATAGGGAACACCCGCTTCGGCAAGCAAAACATTCAGCTGCCCTGGCATGCGACCAGCAACTGGGTGAATACCAAACCGAACTTTCTTGCCCTCACTCCTTAAAGTATCTACCAATTCTTTCAATGGATATTGACCTAGAATATGAAAAAGGGGTATGAGCAACTGATATTCAGGCATTAAGCATATGCAATATTCTACGACACTGGTTCTCACCTTTGGCAACGGCAAGTCCGTATCCTGGAACAATTATAACTAATAGCATGATAGATACAAATTTTGGATGAATGACGAGTTTCATCGAGCATAATGTATCCAAAATCTCATGATACACTCACCAGACTCGCTCTCCATCAAAAGCTTACAAGTATCATCCACTGTTGTCGTGGTAACTTCTCCTTCAAATTTCATTGCTTCACCACCACCGCTTGACTTGGTTCCATACCCACCAAGAATGACACTCAAAATATCGCGATTCATCGCATCACACATAATCTTCGTAAGAGCTGCTCCACTACATCCAATAAGAGCTCCAACAGTTGTCAAAACCGGCATATCAAGCATAAAACCTTCTGCACATAACGCCCATCCAGAATAACTGTTCAACACAGTGATCACCACTTGATGATATGATTAGAACGAAGATTAAGCATTAATTTTTGCAACTTTTATCAAGTTCCACAAGCAAAAATTGCACTCACCAGGCATGTCAGCTCCGCCAATAGAAGCAGTCATGTGCCATCCAAGAATACCACTTGTAGTCAAAGCTCCGCCAAGAGCTGCCAATCCAGTGCCAAATTCAGGTCCACCCATAACAACTGCTCCGGCTCCCAATGTAGCTAAAGTAAAACAAATACATGATGTTGTTAGAATTATTCTAGATCGCAAGGAAGAGATATTATGTGAGAAGTGAGAAACAAGACTTCACCTGCGCCAAGCCCCATATTAATTTGATCCCTAGCAGGATGTTGCATAGGTGCAGAAGCCAATCTTCCATCAAGTTTACCGAATGCAACTAGAGACCCGGTACAGGTGACACTACCAATTACAGTTGCCAAGTAAATACTTGCAAGGTGTACTTTATCCAGCTCAGTTGTGACTGGAGCATTGGAAAAGTCTCCAATTGCTGAACCGCGAGCACATGAGTAATAATGGGTTAACTAATGAGACTAGAATAGCTAAATCCAAGATAATTCATTGTACATATTCCTTACCTGCGGCGGAAGCAGCAACACCAACAAGGGAATGGAAAGCCGCAACAGTTTGGGGAAGTGATGTTGGTTCAACACGATCACCTGTGTACGAGATAAAAAGTTAGATGTGATGAATGGAACAGGACTAATCTCAAGATCCTCTAACATCCTCACCAATATATTTCCCAGCTGCACCACCAATACCCATCAACGTCGCCATCTTAGCAGTCATGGCAAAATCTGGATGGAGGTGTCCCCTAAATTTTTCACATTAACAACAACAAGTTAGATTACACAATACTTGTATTGTCAAGAGTCTGCGATGCCTGCCACACACAACAATAAATGTAATAAAGCATCACACTACTTACAGAGTCGAAGCAACACCAAGAGCAACTCCAGCTTGACCACTCGCCGCACCCAACCTAGCCGTAGACTGAGAAGAAAGACCGCCAATACCCCCAATGCAGAGTAGTCCGGCAAGAGTTCCAGCGGCAGAGTCGATTTCGGGTACGTGACCTTAATAATGTTTGTACGGTGATGAATAAGAGTCACTGAAACTATTTCAACAAAGTTTTGTAGTTCAAGTTCTACCAAAACTCACCAGACATGGATCCGGCGGTATAAAAAGCGAGAGATCCGGCAGCGGGAATGCCGTAGAGGTGATAATATTCAGGAGGATCCGTGGGACGTTTGAACATATCCAACATTTTCTTGGTTACGATGAAACCACCTGAGGATTTATTGACAAAAATGAGATGGTATCAAGGCATGTTCTTTTCAATGACACGTAAGTACCATGATATGCGTACTCACCAACAATA
>JALLAY010001211.1:0-11107 GCA_036939635.1 Cyclotella baltica
ATGCGAGAATTGGCGGGAACGTCAAAATTCTGACGCGACGAATAAGAATTTCGAACTGCTTAGAAGGTTTTCGAATTCGCATCGGTCGGAGTTTTGAAAAAGTTATTTTTAAATTCAAACGAACTTGAACGAATCTCAAACGCCCGCGGACCGCCGCCGCGCGCCACCACAACCATGAACGAACTCCATCAACATCGACCATCGATGAATCGATGACCGACCACCGACCCTATCGAACCACCGCTCCGATCGACACATTCAATCAAACATAGGCCTACCGAATCAACGACACACCCGTCCGGCACGTACGATTGTATTGTTCCCTCATGACCGCGGCAACGCGTCCCTATTCCCTCTTGTCGACTCAACGAACCGCCTCAAAATTCGACCGTCTCCAAATGAAATGCAAATGAAAATCATCCAAGCGTTGCGGAAGGAAGGTGAGTGATTTGATTATTTTTCTTAGTTGATTGATGAAATCAATAATGATATAGTCCTTAAGACGCCCACCCCATTCTCAATTTAACACCACCCACACCCACTCCAATTAGAATTATGAAGTCGAACCCCCGATCCCCCAACCGAAAAACGAGCGAGGACACACAGTCAGAGAGGAAAGAAGACTAATTCGACGACCGCCACTCTGAGTGAATCAGCAGGAAAATAATGGCAGTCAGTTTCTGGTTAGTTCAGTGATATTTCTGTAGTCTATTTATCATTACTTATTGCTCTTCTGACTATCTCAAGGAATCCCTTGATTATTTCATGAAATCAATAGCAGCCAACTGACCAGAGCAACGGGAAACTCGTTTTGATAGAGGCAAAAGGAGGGACACAGCTGAATGTGAGTTGTTTTAAAGTTGTCACTTGTGCATGGTTTCGTTTCATCATGAGTCGAAACAGTTGTAATAAATCCAAAATCAAATACCACTACATTGTGAACAAACGGAGCTATCAAGCATACGCTTCCTTTATCAAAGTTTTATAATCACATGCCAATCATCGATGAGACTGTACGGTGGTGCGTTAGCATTCAGAAGCGGCAATTCAGAAGTGGCAAGTGAACCATCTGACTCTGCTTCGAAACTGATATGGATCTTCTCCCTATCACAAAGAGAGCTAAATTAGCTATAAGTTGGCACACGAACACAATAAAGTTAAGTTGTTGCATGCTAATGGGTTGAAAAGTTAGAGTGAAGATTAAATAAAATCATTTTAGACACCTACTATTAATTTTGTGCAACTGTATTAATGTGGCTTCTCTACCAAATAACTTCCTTCTCATCCTTTTGCATTGATGCTAATCATTCTTACTCTTTTCTGTTACCCACAGCCATTCATGATCTGATCATTTATGTTCAGATTGTCATTGCTTGTGATTTGTTTGTTGGCACAATTGAGACGGTCTATTTATTTGCATTGGACATGTGGAAATTTGGCTGACCATCTGCAAAGTGCGTCTTGTACACTTCAGTGTCAAATGAGTGTTTACGATACAGAAGTAAAACTCAATTAGCTTAGCATTGTCAACCAACCCATCATAATACAAGCCACCAACATTATCATCACTTCTCTCAATGACACTATTACGACTTGAATATGGAATTCAAGATTGATTCATGCTACCCGTTGAATGCATGGACCTGACACACTTAAAAGACGAGTTTTGAATGTCTGGTTAGTGACTCTTTCATTGCTTGTGTCTGTTCTTGAGAAGGCTGTTAATGTCTTTCCTCAATATACCCATGCCTATGAAAATCTTTGAAATGAGTTGATTTTGAACAGCTGCTTATCCACGTCGTTTCAATGTTTTATCCGTTATCCGTCGACCCTCAGCTTCTGGCATAGAATTGCTAGCTCGGTTCCTTTCCTGAATGTGAAATGGATCTACTTGGTTATGACTTTTCTTTAATACTTGAACTATGTCTTCCGGATGCAACACTTTTTCCATGACATTGTTCTTGGTAGGTTGGTCGTGTAGAGGTGAATTTGGATCATTGTTTAGTGGTGCATTCAATGACAGTCTCAAGCATTGCACTACTTCTTGCAAGATTCCTCTCTCTTCATTTCCAGCCTGCGCTATCTTTGTGTTTACTCTCAGAATTTTTTATTTGCTGTTGATTTGACCAAGCTGCTCAAGAAATGCTGTGAGAATATTGACTTCATCTCTTTGCCTTGACGGCCATAATGTTTCACTGCTTAAAAGATTTCTTTCTTCTGTCTCCTTTTACTGTTGAGGAGGATAACAATGGTTGTATATCAAATCAATTAATACTTAATTGGTCGTCAAAAGACATTCATGTTTTATGAGATCATAAACACATTTATTTCCCAAACTGCATTTACCTTGGCTGGAATATTTCCACTGATCGCAAAAAATATGTTTTGACTGAAAAATACTTATCAGCGAGGAAAAAGGTTTTGATCACAAATCAACCATTTCTACATTGTTTTCGTGATCAATGGAATATGTTGAAGAGGTGAGGGAAGAGAGAAGTTGTGTGATTTTGGTGTTGCTGTGTCCATAAAACTTAACACCTAATTTGGCGAAAGTAAGGATCAAGGGTGTTTATTTTCATTAGAGTTCTAGATATTAACATCAACGTTGAACCCCAATAGGTTTAGTATATCATTGCATTTTCCCTATTGTTGAAAACTATTACTAAAATTTTAATTAAAAAGAAATGCTGAATCTCTTTTATACCACTGAAGTAGGAACCTCCAGTTACAATACAGCCAACAAGAAGCATTCTTTGTTATGATCTAGATTTTGATTTATCATGATATCTTGTTGTCTTACTACCACTGCTTGACTTTCTTGATCAGTGCAATAGTGCTAGAAAAATTGGATGCCAAACTCTGTTTTCAAACAGCCAATATTGGACAATTGTGAAAAATCACCAAAATGGGAACTATTGCAGACTTTCTAATCAGTCACGCTAAACACAACTACAGTACTTTAATAAAAGCAAATGAATATGAAATTATTGACAATTCTCTAGGATTTGTAATTTGTAATACCTCTCCTTCTCAAGTAAGAGACAAACTTGTAAGTGCCCAATCGTCAATCACAAATTATTAATCATTTGTCGAACCCACTTTTCAATATTTTGGTACATGAGACATTTCGATATCATCAAAAAGTACCTTTAGACTGGTTCGTTTTCATAAGACCTGTCTTTCACTTATGATGAATTTCCTATTTTAGTTTTAGTTGTGAATCTAGTTGATTCAGTGTTCCAAAGATGCCTCCCTGTCTTTTCTTTGAAAAGAAGATATTGATTTAGATATCAAGGTCACATTAGAAGGCATTTAAATATTGAATGCTTGTGTTAATGTCAATGGTAAACATTTTTACAATGACTAAACCATTTAGTGAATAATATATGCTACCATACATGGACCCAAAACATTGGTATTGGTTGCATGAACACTCACAGAAATTTCTTGAAATTTCCCCACCTCCCACTCTATGCTGGGACAATGTTGTTGACTATTGAAATTGTAGATCCGTTGCAAATCTTACCATTCAGTGTTCAGTACCTGGGCCATGTAACCAATGGAAGTCTTTGATTAAACCCTGACAGTCTGATCACACATGGCTCAACAAACTTCTTCTGTAACAGATTCCTCTGTAAATCAGCATTACATTCACATTTTGAGATTTGTAGTTTTATTAGAGAAGTTAATTTGAACAAAATTCATGGATGCATTTGCAATTTATTATTTCATAATCAAAATACTGATGGAGCACATTTCCAATTTTGTTTTTTTATCTACGAGGAAGGTCTATTAATGCAACCAATGTTTTAATCAATAAAATTGCCCAAAACATCCAACTCATTTTTAATTTATCCAAATCACAGGAGATGATGCATATTGCAAGTCAAGGTATACCATCCTGATACAATTTTTATGAAAATGTAAGCAATTATACATTCAAAACAGTTTCTTTGGTAAAGCTCTCCGACAAGTTGATTAAAATAAGACGAAGGTCCTATGATTTGTGTTATAATATTTTCATTTCATGATATGAAATCTCTCTTATTTACTCAGCAGCAGTCAACCCTCCATGAAGAGTTAGAAGCGTTTATTGGTAAAAAAGCAAAGTTTACACTTAAAACCATAAAATCACATTCTATTGTTGGAGATAGATGAATGACACAATGTAGTCTTGAATTATTTCCACACATTAATTGTTCAAACTATTTTAAATGGGATAAAAGGATAGCTAGAAGAAATAAAATCACAAGAAGAGAAAGAGGATATTCTTGTGGTGATCAAACTTATAACAATCTCAAACTTATCCATATTTATTCTGAGCAATGCATAGATGATGCTGATTGTTATTAGATAGTAAATCTAGCTTAAACTTTTCACTTTTCAAACACTACCTAACTTCAAACCCAAATAATCTAGTTTTCAAGCTGTCATTTATTTTCTGAACATTGACATAACAATCTTTCAATGTGTACACTCATTAGCAATGAAGCATATTTACTCACAAATTATATTTATTAAAAGAACATCATTAATCACATTCATGATCATGTTATTACAAACAGTTAATGGTGGGTTTCCACCATGTTAAATGATTTGAATCAGGATTGAACAGTATTGTAAAAAAGGAAAGTAAAATTTCCTATGTACCATGTATGCAAAAGTATAAAACATCTCTCAAATATGCAAACAAGTCAATTGATCTATTCCAGTATTTTTGCTTAATTGATTTTTTCTTCATGACTGTTGGATTGCATAGAAAGAAGCGTTGCATATACATTATTATTCATCTTAGATTCCAAAAGATGAACATCAACACGTCAAAAACCTACATGTGACAAATGCATCAGCAGATTGTTTTGAGATGCAATGTCAAAAGTCCACTTTTAAGTAACATTTAAACAGAAACACGCATAGATCACTTTGGGCAAATCTCTAGGCTCTTTGATGGTATGATACAAAAGATTGGTCTGGGGATGGAATGCTTCTATGCTTTGCTAGAAGCATTTCATCCCCTCAAAATATAAAATTCATGCTTTCCTTTTCTTTTGGAATACTATCTCAATAGTCAGTAGAACAAGCAAGAGACAAACATTTGCTTAAAAAGCATATTGTCTCTTTTCATTTTGGATTTATTTTTTGTTCAGAATGTAGGCAAAAAATTGTAGTTCTTCGACAGAAATTATCTTCTATTAAGAGATCATAAGAACAAATACTGTAAACACAGTTCAAAATATTAGAGCACTGTAGTTCACACAATCTAGCTCTCCCTAATGAATGCAAACACAGATTGGACCCAGAGCCGGTATTCAAAGTATGATTACGGGTAGTCAATGAATTTTCAAGACAATTGTTGTGAGCGGGTTATGTAGACATATGGAAGCAGATGAAAAGTGAACAAATTAGGTGCATAAAGCAGCAGTGATTTTATGTGTGATGGCACACAACTTGACTGAAGAAAAGAGTGTCATGGGCATGATAGGGCAGTTTAACACTGTGATGGTGTGTGAAGTCAAATGAAACAATCCCTTAAAAAACAAGTATAATTTCAAGGAGAGTCCAGATTGGCTTAATTTCTGAGTTATAGTGTGTGAACTATGGTGTTTAAAATGAATTGATACTTTTGCTAAACATGTACAATTGCATTAGAAGATTTATGTAGAGTCAGATGCTGTAATTGCCGTCTTCTCAGATGTATTGGCAAAATAATTAAATTTGGTACTAAAGAACTGAATCTTCTACAATAACACTGATTATCTACAAAGCTGCTACTATCATCATTGAGTTTCCTTTAATCTCTCTCTATATCATTTCTCAAAAATATAGCAATCACAAAGGACAGTAATTTCTATCCAGGTTAAGATTTTTGAACAAAATTTTGTTCCATAATAAACAACAAGATGAAAGTTTTGAAAAACTTGTAGTTGATGAGTAGTTCTTTGATGATTCCATCAAAGCTACATAAATTTTGATTGCGAAAAGAAACATGATTTTTAAGACCATATAAGGCAAATTTGAATATCATAGTTTATGTTAAGTCATTTGAATATGTTAGTTTAACCATAGTCAATGAAAGGATGTAAGCAGAGATTGTGTTATATGTGCCTTTAAATGTCAGTAAAAACAGTCGTGACTCATGTTGTATTACACTAATATTTCATACCCAAAAGTTGATGTTTTGATTCAGTTTATGCCACAATCACATCTCTTGCATCTTTTTGGTGTCCCTAGTCAGCCTGATACCTTCGCCATACATCCACAATGCAGGTATGTGCTTCGCAATAGAGTCTATTGCAGATTGATCTCTCTTGAGCAAATACTTTGCAGCGTTTCCAGGTCTCACAAATATGTGCTGCCGAGCTCTGACAAGCAAGGTTGTTTCAGGAAGACGGTGGTAAGTACTGACAGGGCAAGGTGTCTGATGGGAATTGTGTTGTTGAGTCAAAGCTGATCAAATGACATCTTGAGCCATAAAACTCCACCTCTAATTGGTGTAAGTACCTCTAAACTAATCAAAGTAATATCTACAAGACATGAAGCATAGTTGGTAGATACTTATATTGATTTCCATCACACTACAAATAAATTACGACTACAATCCACAGTAAGACAGAGAGACTCCAAGCCAATCATGCAACTTGTAATGGATTGATATGTAGCCAGCTCCTACCTTCAATGTTCAATTCTTTAGACAGCCATAATCATCTAATGAATCCGCTGCAGGAACATTGAGACTTGTCAGCTCCTCATGACAATTGTCAAAATAGTTTGGATCAGGAAATCCATGCATTTGAACGCCACCAGATGGATGCGTCTTGTGATGAATTGATGCCCAAGTGCATTGGTTCTGAGCACCTGTGGTCATGGAAACTCCAACACTGAACGTTAAACCATGCATAAATGCATACTTCAGGCGCTTGAGAAGATTTTGGCCGTCGGCATTGTTTGGTAGGTATGCAGTTGTGTGTTTCCCGTGCTGATGCTGCCCAGGGTTGACATGATAGCTCATCTGAGTACCAGCCGGGATGTTGTATGTAATTAGAATTGTATTATACTGTTCAAATCCCTTGCAGTGGGTTGGACTTATGGATGTTGTCATTGTGCCTGACGGTGAAAACCCTTGAGGCGCGCCGACACACTGCTCATGAAGAAAATGTGCCCGTTTGGATTGAATGAGACAAGATCAACAGCAAACGTTTCCAAACAAATGACGAGTATGACCCACCTTCCTACACACCGGGCACACAGTTGATACCTTGAAGGCGTTCTTAATGCAATCTTTATGGAAAACATGGCCACACACAACTATCTCTTTACATCGAGAAGAAGAAAGAGGGTCAATGCAAATGGCGCATTCTTCCCTTAGGTCGCATGAACGACTGGGTTTTCGAAGTGCATTTGAACCTACACTTTTGTTGAGATTTGGTGGTGCAATATAATGTAGAGTATGTGGGAATGGGATACTGTTGTTGTTAGGCTGAGGATGAGGCCGTGCGGCTGTCGTAGCAACGGCGGCCTTCTTTGCACGAGCATTGGAATTAACATGCCTTCGGGTGTTTTGCTGGTTCGCGGAAGGAGTTGCCACCGCAGCAACTGAACTCGTAACGGGGTTCCTACTCAGCGATGGCACTCCGTTACTTGGGAAAAAAGTTGTTCCAGGATTGAAATTAGCCCCCAAGCTGGAAACCATGTACTGGGACGCACGAATAGCCGCCACAGGAGGAACAGTTGAACTTGCAGCAGTGGCAACAGAAGTCATAGGAAGGGCCGCCGGCCACCTAGCAGCTGTGTTGTACGAAGGAGTCAGCAATGGCGGCAACTCGGTGCCTTTTTTAGTCGCTCCATCATTGAACAACTTGTTCACAATAGATGATAGTTTGACATACAGAAGAGCAATGCATTTGACACCCTCTTCGCCGGCATGGGTAGCAAGAGTTCTATCATATCTGATCATTGGTAAACACTGATGTGAAGTACGTAACACTACCTCATGAAATGTGTCTCTAGTTGGCCATCCATCTGCATCTGGAGCAAGATTAGTTCCTATCAACTTGTCTCCTATAATTGTATTGGCATCGGTAGTTTGATTTGGCTGAAGACCTTTCTTCACACGTACTGTCATAAAATGGAATTAAAATGATTAGAATCCAGCTCGTCTTAAAAAAGCAACGGCAACTTAACTCATGCTCACCTGCCTTTCCTTGAAGCCTTCCTACCAACAAACCTACATCTCCGTAGTTTGAAAATGCTGTGACATTCTCAGCGGTATAAATTCCATCACCAAAAACACTCCCGTGAAAAGTCGACTTGACTTTATTCGACTCCCTATCAGCCTTGGTCAACAGCCCATTCGTGCGTATTTGACTCATGCTGCCCTGACTCGTGTAATGATAGCCCACATCAATGAAATATGGCAGATTCTTCTGCTTGAATTCCTCTCTTAAATCTAGCATTTGCCTGGCTAAGAATACCATGTCATCCTGAGAAACAGAGTCGACATTGTGCTTCACCATCAGCGGATTCTTAGCTTTGGCATCGGCAACAAAGGCAATGATTTCCTGAACGGCCACGATCGCACGTCCGTACGTTGACGAAGTCATTGTCTGCCATTCTCGAGCTGCATTGGCCTTGACGACCAATTCTTCTTGCTGCTGTAGGCGTTTGGCGATGATTCGATCTCTTCGTTCGTCGCGTTCACTGGGTTTCTTCTCGGCTTCTTGATTTATTTGGCGCTGGAGGATGACGGCCAATTCACGATCTTGTTGTTCCATTGTCTTTCTGCGTTTGTTTGGTAGTGCGGCGGGTTTACGGTCGTCCTCAATGCTGTGTCGGGGAGGAGACGCCACATTCGATTGCGATCCATACGCCCTGCTGGGTGAACTCATGGGATAGCCCCGTTGGGACGTTTGCGGCCTTGGTGCAGAAGCAGCAGCTGGTTTCCTGTCGTCTTCGTTGTCGGTTAAGTCAAAAGTTAAGTCAATAATCTGTTGCTTGCTTTTGGCCCTCACGACAGTGGTCGTCGTACCGGCCGATCCAGGAGCGTTGACAGCACTAGCCTTGCGACGATGTTTGGGTGTTCCTCGAATCATTGTACACTGTGTAGATAAAATTCGTCGATCAAACGCTATGAACGAGATAAACGAGACGCACACGGTACATGTAGCCCCAAACCGAAACCGCCTTGCGGTTAATCAATTTCTCATCGACATTTAAAGTTCAGCGGCTTGTCAAAACTCGGGCTAAAACACTCAGCTATTTATTTCTTGACCGAATTCGAATACCGTGCGTTTAGTAAGAGATGACGGTGGAAAAGTGAGGGTTAATAATCAACAATCCGTTGCGGACACCATTGTGGGAGGGTGAAGAGCTGTGAAGAGGTTAGGTCGGTGAAAAATAAGATGTCAGCGTCGGTGACCGACGGGGAAGCGGCGAGCGGCGACAACTCGGCAACGTCTCAAGACAGTTGTTATAGTGGAAAGTCATTTGATGATACCGTGCAAAACGAAAGCGCATATATTTCAGTTGCACTTTACCGACTGTCCTCTCTAGTATCATACCATAAGGCAACGTGCGTAGATAGTTGTATGTAACTAAGTACCTTAGCCTTTTTAGATATCTGGTCGCTATCTACACCTTAGGCCCCATCACCTCTCCTGGTCTCCAATTCATCCCGAACCTCAGCAATCTACCTCCACCCCCAATCACGGGCCTCGACAATCCACCCACCAGTCTCAGTAATCCACCCACAGGCCTTGGCAGTCAACCACAGGGCCTGAGCAATCTACCACCGGGCCTCGGCAATTTGCAATGACTCTCAGCAATCTACCTCCTGGTCTTGGCAATTCATCCTGGGCCTTCACAATCCACCCCCATGTCTCGACAATCCAACCCCCAGGTCTCAACAATCCACTGCCAGGCCTCAGTAATTCGTGTCCTGGTCTCTCCGCAATTCACATTGACCTTGACAATCCACCTCCAAGTCTTGTCAATTCATCCAGGGCCTAAGCCATATACCCCACTGCCTCAAAAATCCATTGCTACAGGCCTCAGCAATCCCACCACAGGTCTTGGCAGTCAACCCCAACCCCAGGACCTTTGCAATCTACCACCGACCCTTGGCAATCCGCACCGTGGCATCAGCAATTTGCAGTAGGTCCCGGCAATCTAGCTCCTTGCCTTGGCAATCCACACATAAATTAAATCAAAGGTAACGTTAAAGATTCATGATTGATAAGCCTCAGATAACAAGGGGGAAACTCCTTTTTCCAACAGATAGGTAGACTAACTCTCATAACCTATCAATAATTGTTTATTCGTTTGATTGGCTCCGAATCCGAATAAAAATGACCGAAAATAGGATAGGTCTTTTATGGTTGAAGCTGCGAACAATCAAGCCCACCAAACACTCAAAATGGTCTTGCTTCTCACGAGCCACGTATTCAGATGTATCCAAAATGACTCCAAAAGGCAAATGAATGAGGTGGATCATCGGTGAATGAAATGAGAAGGGCTCTCAGGAACTCACACAGAATGATACTATTGTTTTAAAAGATACAGTTTTAAAGGTATAAATACCAAGCTTTTACAGCCGATTCTAGTAAATCTTAACTCAGAATTTCATGTCTTTAATAATGCAATAAGTGTTAGCAAACAATAAAATGTAGAGGTAAAATTGCAAAATAGAAGAAAGGTACTGTTAAAGATTAATTATTAATTAGTCTCAAATAGTATGGTCTGAGAGTAGAGGTGCACTCACTCTTATAGTCCATGAGTAAGTAGTTATCAGCTTTACAAATCAATCTAAAAATGAAACAGAATGTACCCATGTATCCTTTATCACTTCCTTGAGAACTCCACGTCTCTTGAAGATTTTCTGTTCACCTCTATAGAATTGCACACCTCATCTCTAATAAGTAATAAGAATTCCAGTGCTAAAAAAATTGGCCTGGGCCCATTTAAAAACCCTCGCTTGAGCCTTGCTTTTGTCGCATATGTTTAATTTTGAAAATCAAAAATCTTTTGCTCGTTGACAAAACTGAAAGATTTGAACGGGAAAAGCAAGGCGTTTTCAAAGCCGAGGAACATTATTTGCAGGGGCCCATTTTTT
>JALLAY010001212.1:0-11149 GCA_036939635.1 Cyclotella baltica
TTTGTTAAGGCCAAACAAAAGTATGATGTAGGTTTTGTGATATGACCCAAGAGATGTCAAGTGCCTGTCAAGAACATATCATGTGCTTTCCTCATCTGTTTACATCTCTAGTGTCTACGCTGAAATTCGTCACGAGGCATATCACATGTCATGGAAAACAACAATTAAAGAGCTGCTTACATAATGTATGAAAAGATCTCGCCCAAATGCAACTTATAATATTCTTATTCAAACGTACGTATTAGCAATAAGCAACTTAATGTGTTCTGTTTCAGACGCCAATCCAAGTGGCAGCCCAACAAATAATAATGGAGGTCTTACAATAAGCAGGATACAATATTTATTCTTGGAGAGCCATGTAATATAGCATATCACAGCTAATCAAGCTCTTGTATGTGATGTTTCTATATACAATGCCTTGTGGGTTGGTTCTAAAATGATTGAAGAGGCAACTTGGAAAATAGCCAGGACAGCTAATCCAGTTCCGTGATGTCTATACAATATATGCCTTGAGATTCGTTCTAAATTGATTTGAGGAGCAAGAGCAAGTCCAAATAACTTGAGTCTTCAAATAAAATCATGAGATGTGCCATGAGACACATGATGTGTCATGTAATCTACATTTGCCACCTGAGGCTGGAGAAGACAATCCCATCCTCTCTAGAAGAATTGCAAACAACATAATGAGATGAAATAGTTCGAATTAAAAAAAATATAACAACAAATCAAACACTAACCTATCCGGATTATTCTCCAACCCAATCTTCCCCGCACTAACCTCCCAATACCTAACCTTCCCCCTACTAGTATCACTACTCTTCAACCAATCATACCTCTCCCTCACACTCCCCGGAACGTACGGACAATTCTTGAAATGGATGCGTTGCCACGCACATACCTCGCGATAAATGTTATGCAGCCTCAACGGATAGAAGCACGATTTTGTGGCGTGTTGAGAGATGGGACGGACGTTGGCGCAGTGGACACAGCGAAAGCCGACTCGGCCGGGATAGTGTCGGTTCGCTGTGTTGCTTATCGTACCTTGGTACGTGGAGCCGCGTGTGGTTCGTTCAAATTGGGCTTTGGGGTGATATTCATCTTCCGAGTCCGAGTCTTCGTTTTGGGGCACGACGAAAATCTCAAGGAGATCACTGCGAACGTATTGATGGAGACGATTGACTTCTTCGACGTCTTCGGGGATGGAGAGACGGTCGGGATGGCGTAGGGTGGGCACGACGGGACGAGGGATGGGTTCTTCGTACATGTCGTCGTCTGAGACGGATTCTTCTTCTGATGATTCCTCGAGATGGAAGCCCGGCTGCATTGCCTCCATTGTCATTAGGACGTCTTGTTCAGTGTGCGTGGCTTTGGAGAGCATGCATAGAATGGAGGCGGCTTCGAGAACTTGGGGATCTTCCTCTTCTGACATTGCAGAATATTGTCCTTCTGAGAAACGACGAATCGTCTCGGCGGCTTCGGCATCATCGGTCGAAAAGGCGGGACGGAGGGGGACGAATTGACAATCTGTCAATGTGGGGATGAGAGGTTCGTCTACGCGGTTGGTAGATTCTTTGGCAGCCTTTTCAAATTTCTCATGAAGAATCACACCGTTTAGAGCCGCATCGACGGTCGAGGCTGCGGCTGCGGCCGGGGTGTGTTCGCATTCGTCCGAGACGGGCGTGACGATGGCTGCCGTGATGGGCATGGTTTTGGTTGCGGTTTGGGGGTGTTGGGGCTGGGTTTGCGACATGGTGAAGAGGGTAACGGGGGTGAGATTAGTTGCGTTGATTGGGGATGGATCTTCTTTGCATGGCCGAAGACATCAAAAATGAGACGAATGTGAAATGAGACAAAGAAGCCGTTGCCGGTTGGTGGTCATTCACGCAAACGGCATTGGCATCGACATTTTGTTCTGTCTTCTGCCTCTCGGGGATGGCGCGCCATCTGTTCCATCTGTTCGAGATCGGACATACTTAGAATAAAATGGCAGAGGAACACAACAGAATGCACTAAGGACACATCATTCACAATAGAATGGTCTGAAAATTGACTCCGACTAATTAATGCTTTATTCACCCTTGATGACATCATGCTATATGTCATGACTCTGCGTCATTTTGCGTCATTAAACTGTTGGGGAAGAGTCAAGGATCAGTCAACGACTTTTATTGCACGTTTGTTTCTTCGATTTTGTTCAATGAGACTTGCAAGGTTCAAGTAAAGACGTCAAACGAACATTACAGACTAATAGAATGAAATGTTTCTTAACGAAGGAGTCCTCTAATTTCTAACGGTCCCATCTCGAATTCCAACGGTCTACCGTACCACACTCAAATTCTTGACCTCCCACTCTTTACCATATGTTCCTATGCTCCCACTCATCTCTCATGTTTCATGTTCATCATCGATCTCTCATCTCAGCCTATCTCAGCTCATCTCCATCACCTCTTCATGAACTTCAGGCTGTAGATTAGAGATTAGGAGCACTGGCCGAAACGAAGACGTTGATATATTTGTTGAACAAAAGAACCGTCTCAAGCATGTCAAGTCAAGACGAATCACACCGAGCCGCGGCACCAACCGCACCTCCGCCGGCTCTGCCTCCTCCTCACAATGAACCGCAACAGTCACAGGCGACACCCTATCCACCTCGTCATGCGCAGCATCCCCATTACCCACCGCCACCGCCCGGGCATCCTCAAGGCTATCCGCCTCAACAGACATGGCATTATCCTCCGCCTCCCTCCCATCCCTACCATCAGGTCATGCCACAGCCACCAAGTACCGATAGCACTGCCAGCAAGTCTGCCCCATCAAACCCAAAGAAATCCGAAAGCAACAATCCCAAACCAACCAAATCACCCAAAAACACTCCAGTAATCATTCACAAAGCCAAACCACCAACCCCACCCGCCAAAAACGAACCACAAGAAGAACTAAAAGAACCAAAAGTAGACCCAATGAAACAAGATTTTCACTTTTACGCCTCGGACAACTTCTCCTCCGTCCTCTCCGACTGCAAAAACAAACTCATCAAATCATCCCTCCTCACCCCCGAAAACGAATTATACCTAACCACCACTTTACTAAACGCCACCCTAATAAACAACTGGGAATCGGCACCACAATCCACAAGAACGCACTATTTAAAATTAGAAGAGGGAGATAGAAAACGCTTCATGAGTGAAGATGAGGTGGCGAGTCGACATTGTGCTACACTAACTGCTAGGAAGAAGAGTCCGAAGCAGAATGTTGCGGGGGTTAGTCGTGTAGAGGGGGTGGGGAAGGTGAGGAGTTTTGGGTTGGGTGAAGTTGTTCCGCAGATGGTTGGGGTTTTGGGTGATGGTGGTGAGGGGGGTAAGAGGAAGAGAAGTGGGTGAGAAATGTTGGGAATGGGTGCGGTTATTTATTGTTAGGATGGGTAGTTTACAGTGTGTGTGATTGGAACTTTTGCATAGTTTAATGTTACAACTCTTTAATTTATTTTAGTTATAATCATCATCTATCAGCCATGATAAAGTGTTCTGACCTAAGGCATAAAACCAGGCGCTCTGCCTACATACTTTTTGTGACATTATGATTGGAGTTTTCTTATACCAAATCAGGTGCAATATCAAAGTAATCTGAAGTCAGCTTGGGTGCATCCAAGAAATCAGCCATACCATAAAAACACCAGAGAGAACAAAATGCTATATTTGAGTAACAGAGAAACTATCTCGATGGTTCCCCTTTTTCTAACATTACAGCAAGAAAGGTGACACAATGCAAATCTTGCTTACACGTGATAATTTCTTAACTCTAGAACACGAGTCTACTAAAGTAATTGTGCTAGCCATTATTATCCCTCATATTTGCCCAATGAATCGATCTTAACATGAACTTCATGGGCAGTCAACTGCTCATACAAATACTCAGCTTCGTATCGAGAAAACTCATCAATCTCTGCACACTTTGCTATTCCTCGAGCTTGCTTCATTGCTGCAAATGCATCTTCTGATTCCATGCCAACAATTTTAACGAGGCAGTCATAAATGTAAGAGTCCGTACGTTGGTTTGACTCATTGGGAAGTAATGTCAACAAGTACATTTCATATGGATCAGACTCGATATGATGCTGAGTACTTGAACTTGAATCGTAAATGATTCCATCTAAACAGGCTGATATTGCACTGCTACTACGGTAGTCTGTAGAAGCAACATGTGATGGCAAGTTGATGTTGATAGCGCCGGTTCTTGGAGCCGTGAAAGCATTCGTTGTTGTCATGGCATGAGACAATACGGAAAGGAACAGAAAGAGCGGTGTGGACATCATGTTAAAACCGAGAGAGTAACGAAGAGGATTGTTTTATTGCTTTGTTGTGTCGACTGAACTTTTATTTTTATAAGCTTTTGTTTGCCCCATCAAGCGTGCAATGAAAACAATGCACCTCCCAGACCTCGTGGCTAAGAACAAGGAAAATGACGACATCTTCGTTCATGCATGCAAACTTAATTTTGCCATTCTTGCCAAGTCGATATTATTTGGCGCGTGGCTAGGATCCACGGAGATTACTTCAAGAAGGCTCAAAGTTGCATAGGACGATACCGGTATCGCATTTGATGGATTTGGTACCAAACCATCTGAGATAGAACCCAACCGCACTCATTGGACCAAACTACCTTTACGTGTTGTTGTAGCTTTACCAGGTACTAGCATGAATGCAAATGAAAATATTGAAGAAGCCGAGAGTTAGTTGCTCATGCCCGCCCATTCTCGGAGTAGGTTTGTTGCAACTTTGGCTTTGGACGGCTGGCTTCCGACTGACGAGGATGGTGATGGTGGTGGACGCTGTGGTGGATGGTGGACGATGGCGATTGGGGCGACATCGAAAAAAAAGATCGTAATAAAGGTATATTAGTACAAAGCATGAGATAACACCTTTAATATTTCGGATCAAAACATCCGGATTCCTCATCAAACTCATTTCACCTATGAGATGCCATGGACTTTTTTTATCACTGTTGTTATTGTTGTTGTAAGAAAAAGATTTGATATTCCAGCTCAACACTTTGGCTTACCATTGGTAGCAAAGGAGAGCTGGCTGCTGGTTGCTAAAAGGCCAAACATCAATGCACACCAACACATGTTAAAGTGTTGTGTCACGTTGAACAATCATATGATATTTTGCCTTGAGCTTTGGAGGTTTGAATTATGAGAGTTGTGGGGAGTGGGGCTAGAGATTAAGATTGGAGGATTTTATGTAGTAGTCAATTGGCATATTCCCAGAGATAGAGTTATATGATAATAAGGGACACATGGTGTGCAAGTAACTGTTTAGGGGAGCGAAAGAACTTAGATGGAGCATGTCTGTCCATGGAAGTTGACACTGAGTGAGTACTGCCATTCCTACCTTGGTGTCCTTGGGAGACTTCACTGCTCTTCATTGTCTCTATCAGTATAGGCATTTACAAGTATGTAACACGGGGAAATCGACAGTACATGTAGTACATAGAATATTTTTGCATTTGCAATCAGGTTGGTGTTGGGTTTTACATGTTCCTAATATCTTAAAAGTTCCAAAGTCCTATCTAGCTATGCCTTTCTTAGCAACTCTTTCTCTATATGCATTCTTGTTGATATGATTCAAAGTCACCTTCAACAGATCCTTCAAAGCCCTATCTATGTTAGCCTTAAGTTGGCATCAGTCAAAGACTCTGTAGGTCATGGCCTGATGCACAAATAGGGCAAGACCTCTGAACCCCTCTCAATTAAATTTGACAAAATTAGCGATGACATGCTCATGTTACACAAACTGGATGTCTCATAGATCAACATCTGTGGAATCATAATCTCCACAAATGCAAATCTAATTATTGACCAAAGCTACATGGCTCTAGGTAAGATTGGATCTTGCAAGGATACTTGAAATCTGACACCTCATACTCTGCTTAATAAACAGAAAATATTGGAGCAGATTTCAAACAGTTGTCTCTTATCGACAAGTGCTTGGCTATTATGTGACATACGACCCTGAAGTAAGTAAAGTTAGGTGAATGTAGTGATAACAATAGACATGGAAAAAATATGATTTAGTTCATTGACTGTTCCTGTAAGATTGGTTGGATATGAGCGATGATCTCCAATCTCATTATCCATTTGCATCAGATTCCTATATCCAATATTAATTCCTGATTACTGATATAATTCTCTACAATAAGTACGTACGTCATTGACACCTAGACCAAGACTACTACGTATCCTCCTATCTACATCTGGGCATAGATACATGGGTATGACACTATGACCTTAAAATTTATCTGCGAGTTGAAACTTGGTAGATCCCGCCTGATTGGTTCAAAAAATACAACATGGTATTAATTGGAACATGATAAACAAGAATGAGTGGGTGGGGTTACTACCTATTTCATTATGGTAGCACTTTCATTGAAAATGCAAGCACAAGAGCCTTTGATCCAGCTCATTCATGTGTTCTATCAAACCGTGTTTTGATCCAGCTAATAAAGTTTTACCAAGTAAATGTGCACTACTGTTCTGTGAAGGCATGAGGTTCAGGGTAGATGCTTTAGACATGCAATCTTAATCTGTGTATTGAAGGTGCATAAACCCTAGGATAATAATTTGGTTGAAAGAATCTGAATGACATTATATTTTTCTACTTTCTCTGAGTGATTGCCGTCTCTGCTTGACAAGAGAAAATATAATGTTGCTCGGGATTCTTCAGTCACAAGTTGAGATTGCAATTGATGAGCGGCTTCAGGCTGTGATGAGTAATAGTATGCTGGAAACTTGTGAATGATGTGTCCCTGTTTGTTTTTGAAAGACTTTGTTGACAGTGAAAACTCCTACATCAATGAGTATAAAGAAGACAACTCAAAGCAAAGCTACCTGGTGCTTGGCATTTATGGCTTATAACTGCAATCATCAAATAATTTGAGTTTCATTGTGGATCACTCTCATTAATTTGCTTATCGGAGTAACTACATGTATTCGGCAGATTCTATTGGTTTAGTTTTATTTCATTTCATTTACCCTCCCTCCCTGATTACAGCCTGTTCATTAAGGTAGAACTTTAATTGAACATCCTAGCAGCCAGCAGTGCAAGAACATTGAAGCCAGCTCTTTAGTGTGTTTTATCAGGCGGCCATTTGATCTAGCTGATGAAGTTTTACCAAAATACTCTAATGCTGACATTCCCCAGGCACACATTCTCAATCTACATATTTGTTGCGCATAAATTGTCACCTAATACTTTAATGGAATGAATCTGAAGTGTATTTTACCTTTTTACTTGCCATGACCTATCTTGGTCCATCATAGCATTAAAAAAATTAAGCTACTGAATTAGAGAATGGTCAAACACCTAAATTCTTCACAGAAGGCATCAAACTGTATAATTGTTCAAGCCTACCTTTATTTTGTTTGCATTTTATTTTACGTCTCAAAGGTATTCGTTCTGTTTTTCTTGGAAAATATCTTTCAGGTGGATACAACTGGGATAGCTCTTTTTCTCTGACATACATTTAATAACTGCTGACAATGGCAATAGAGCAAAGTACAGAAGTTGTGAATTGAATATAAAAGAACATTGTTTTGTACCTGCTTTGCCCAATCCAACCAATGTTGAGCACATGGTATTCTGCAGATTCGAATAAGCTATTTGATGAGGATGATCCTTCAATCATAATGCCATTGTGAACTTCTAAATAGACCAAAATAGGCACAGCTATGTGTTATCCCACCTATCAAGAGACATTTTAACCTAATCTCTATTCTTTAAACATTGATGTGCATCATCTTGGAGCACTGTTTTGCACCTGCTTTACCCAATCAGGCCATTGTTGAGCGTATTCAGCAGAGTGATAAATGGTGGGATAGGAGTTTGGCGAGGATGAATCTTCCATCATGTTGTTACCCCAGTTTAAGTAGGTGTCGTACTTTATTCTCTATTTCTTTAAACATTAACATTCTATAAGTAGTATCTATGCAAATAATAGCATGGCTGACAATGATAATACAGCAACATACAAATGATATGAATAGCATCTAGGAGCACTGCTTTGCACCTGCTTTGCCCAATCGGACCACTGTTTAGCATATTCCGCAGAATCGTACATGGTAGGATAGGAGTTTGATGAGGATAAATCTTCCTTTTCTTTTTTGTTGTTTACTACTGGGCCTTCATCATCGTCATCATCATCATAATCTAGGCTCATTTCTTCGTCGTCCTGGTTTGCCTCAGCATCTGAATCAGCAGTTGCAAAGTGTGCAAAATGGGCTGCAAATGCCTGTTTACTTGTAAAGCTATTAGCACTGGTGATGGTAGGTAAGGTAGGCTTGGGAAGTTCTGGCATCGTAGGAGAAGGAGCTGATGGAGAAGGACCCGGAACAGCTGCATTAAATTCTGCATCACTGTATGTTATTCCTCCCTCATCATCTATGGAGCTTTCAACAGCTTCACTTGAAGATTCCTTGCTTGGTTGCTTAGACACTACAGCATTAGGATGAGTGATTCGACACGAAGATGTCCAAATAGCCTTAGCATTGCAGTATATAAACCCAGGTCCGCAGGAGCCAAAGATGGATCGGCACCAGGTGTCTTGATCGCATGGTTCGCCTGTACATTCAAACTCGTAGGCAGGTTTCTCCTCGGCAGGTTCATTGTTTGGTTCGGCAGGTGTGTCATCGAGATTTGTCTCAATGACGGAACTGTTTTCTTGCATTTCTCCCAATGCTTCAGGGGATGCAGTTGGTGCACCTGTTGGAGCATTTGTGAGAGAAGCTACAGGGGATGATGTTGGATGATCTGTAATGATTTCAATATCAACCTCAGAGTCTGATGAGAGCGATACAAAATTCACAGTGCCAAGGCTCAATCCGTCAGATGCCATTGGGCTTGAGGTAGGAGAACTCGTTTCCGTGTTTGAACCTACAGGCGAGAGTGTGGTGTCGCTCTCAGCGGGCTGTTGTGTCGGACTCTCCGTTGGCACTACAGTAGGACTCTCCGTTGGCAGCTCAGTTGGAGCTTCACTAGGTTCCTTTGTTCCTGGCTCCGGTTCTGGCTTTGTAAACGGTCCCTTGCCTCCACTGGGTTTAGGCTTTCCACCTCCACTTGGTTTCTTGTAAGAAGGCTTTGTGTTGACAAAAACTTGAGCAAGCACAGGTGATGGAGTGACCTCTCCCAGTGTTGGAGTTGACGTTGTTGCACCAAATGATGGGCTTGGGGTGGGTTCCGGTTTGCAATCTTTGGTCCAGATAGATTTCTCGTTACTATGTATTACATCAAAAGTGAAGACAATGAATATAAGTGAATGAAATAAAAGCAAATCGATTATCATCTAGTAAATCACTCACCAATAACCCTTATCAGGTCCACAAAATCCATGCCGACTCCGACAATAGTTTTTCTGAGCACAAGGCTCTCCATCACACGGACCCAATGTTGGCATTGCTGTAGTTGGATTCAGCGAAGGTGCCAAGGTAGGTGTCTTTGAGGGTTCTAGGGTTGTTCCAGTATCAGTTGGCTCATCTGTAGGTTGTGGAGTGCTTGCAACTGGAGCCCTTGTTGATTCGACAGGAGCTGGGGTACTCATGGGAGCAGAGGTATCACCAGTCACCGTGGAGGGATTGGGTCTCATTGGTCTACCCAGAACAGGTTGTGGAGTAGCCGGAGTCGTTGGTGGTCGTCCAAGTGGCTTGTTGGTTACTGGGGCATCCGTCGGATTGGATGTTACAGGCTCATCAGCGACTTCAAACTCAATTTCNGACGATACCGGTATCGCATTTGATGGATTTGGTCATATTTGGTCCGAGAAATCATCCGAGAGAAGCCGACCGCACTCGCTGGAATTTTCAAACTACTTTTACTTGTTGTTAATGCAATTATATTAAAGATCGCCGAGAGTGAATAATTGTTCATGCCCGCCCATTGCTCCAGGTTGCTCTGGTGTTGCTCTTGCTCGTTGCCGTTGCTCCTGTCTCCTGTCTTTCTTTGGACGGCTATGGTACTGGCTGTCTGCCTGGCCTCTTGGCACCGAACAAACGAGATCAATAAAGGTATACTTGTTTAAATCATACGTTAACACCTTTAATACTTCGAATAAAAAATCCGCGATGATCCATCAAACCCACTTCTGTGAAGGTCACATTAAGGGTAGTTCAGTGGCATTGAAAACACTAGTAACTTTGGTCAAAAAGTGATCATAGTGATGTCATTGAGGTGCGCAGAAAGTTTGGTTTCGAACAGTTGATCAAATGATGGTTCTTTGCAACGGCAAAATGAAAGGGGGGGTGAGAGGAATAAATTTACAACCTGCGTATGTAGGGACCTATTTTGCTGGTGAAAGCTACAATGAACTCAGAAAATTAATTTTCTTTATGCTGGTTTTATGTAGTTATGGAAAGACCAGGTGGGCAGCTGGAAAATGAAAAAAGACAAGATCAGGAATAAAACAGTAGTAGCATTGAGACGTGGTATTAAATCAAGTAGTATAGAATAAAGAAACCTCTTTGATTGATCAAGAACAATTTCATGGGAATGCTCTTACAATGCTATCACTACAATTCCATTGAGATGACACAGCAGAGCATTTGCATTGAGCAAACATAATATTAACAAAACCCAATCACACACCAATCAGCAGGAATTCAGAGTGTTTCAACGGTAGCTTTAGATGTAATAGTCCTGGATCTGCCTAATCATCTCTAGACAATGATTTAGCCTTCAAATTGGATTAAGACAAGGAGTGAACAAAAACAAAAGGACCAAGAGTTTTGATTGGATGATGAGAAAAATCATTTATGAGAGAGCAGTGTTGACACCCCAAAATATAATTGTAGTAACCAAATGTCTCACATTTTTTGAGGAAGAGACTCTTACACAATCAGTACCATGGTATTGACATCCTTGACAAATAATCATAAGAAGGAGTTGCAGCAGCAGCAGCTTTAACTAAGGCTAAGGCCAAGATGGTAAAACAAACAAAATTACTGATTTCATGAGATACCTTAGGATATGATGTATTGGATTGATATCACAGTGATATGTGAAAATTCTATCATATCATTGTTAGTTGAAAAAAAAGTGACTCTTTAGGTTTAAGCTTCATCTATTTTTGGAGATCGATGAAGAAAGATCAATCTGTCGCCAAA
>JALLAY010001213.1:0-11104 GCA_036939635.1 Cyclotella baltica
CGAGATAGGTACCGAAACAACAGGATTTTCTAAAATCCGCCCTTTCAATCAAAGATCCATCTCATAACACTTCTTCTTTTTGCCTATGCTATCCATTACATTGTTTGTCCATTATTAAATTTGGTATCGTATTGGTGGCAGTTGTGTCGTGTCGGTAATTAGCAATATTTATCTTGAAGCCAGCACGACGTGTCAGTTTCATGGGCCATTCATGCCGAGATCATTGTCCCTGGAGAGAGTTATTAATGAATATTACTGCATTGCATTTTATAATCTAAATTATACTGACAATGCCACTGCCATACATGCGGACAAAAAGCCTCTGCCTCCATGATATGCAGTTTCAATTCTAGGGCCTATCTACTCAACACTCATGACAGTATGAATGAAGCAACTTCTATTTGTGTCAACAGAGTCTTCTACTTATTAGATAGCTTTCACATTATTTTTCATTTAGCCCTTCGTTCGATACAGGCTGCGCTAGCTTGTCACTGACCTCTATTGTCACTGGTAGCCTCTATCCAGAAGAATGTGGTGCATGCAAACATTAATAGATGTACATTGATAAATATATAGTATAACAGATGGTGATCTATGTTGATCCACCAATGGTCCACGCCTTTGCTAGTGTAGGTACAATGAATTCGATGACTGCGGATAAAAAGATGAAGAAAATGAATGCCAAAAAAGTATGATGGCTTTGGTCAACTCAAGATGCTACGCACAAATTGTATACTTCTCTCTCGCGCTATTGTTCAGTAGTTGCGACATGCAATGGCAATAACGAGGTAAGCTGTAAAAATATGGCAGTGCTTGACTGGGACATTATGCCCTAGGACTGCTCAAACAAGTTCAAGTGTTTGGTTTGAAAGTGTGGAGAATTTCTACCTGCACTTAATCTACCAAACCAAATTGCTTGTTCAAGAGGTTTTATGAATGCAATACTTTTTGTTAATTGAGTTGTTAGCAATCAAAGCAACTAGATCTTGGAACTCAAATCACTCTTCCATACAACTCTTCTGTTTGGTTGGTCTAACAACAAAGCTGTGATTAAGTAATAAATAAGGGGAGCACAGATGCCCATGCAGATAATGGGATATGGCTTGCATTTTTCATAACAATTGTCAAAATGAGTTGTAGGAATCTTGTAGTAGAATAGGTAAGATGGCTAAGTAATTAAAAGAGAAATAGAAGGTATCATGATTATATGTTTTTTCGCAACAGTAAAAAGAGAAACAGAGGGGGACACAGCTCCCCCCACAAAGAGGACAACTCAATCATTGAATGGCCGAATAATTAAAATTAAAAGTTATCATATAAGAAAATCAATGTGGGGGGCAGCAGTAATCATAAATATTGTATATGATCTTGTTGGGATTTGAACCCTCACTCTTCTAACTGAATGACAAAATGTCGAACTTGGGATTTGAGCCCTCACTCCTCCTAAATGAAAAATGTAGAACTTGGGATTTGAACCCTTACTGATCCACTTAGGTACATACATCACACAGCGATCCCTTTGAGGGAACAATGTGATACTTCCTCTGCTTCGTTGAAAAACTATCTTTTTATTGCTTAGTGGTCGTGCATGAGGCATCTCTTATGATAGTTTCTGGATATACTAAATAAAAAGTGTTGAACACGATTAGATGATTAAATGATGATGATGATGAGACAGAAATATGGGGTGAAGAGATGAGTGCGGGCCCATTATCTGATTATGTTGTTGGGATGAGTTGATAAGCCTCTGATGGAAATCATGAGGTTCGAATGTCTCATAAGATGGTATGACATTGGATGATGTACATGAGCAAGGATATGCAACATCTACTTTAATATTATGGGGACTCTGATGGTTGCATTAAAACATATGTCACTCAAGATTCAAGGGTACTCAAATATGGTGTGTGTGTGTGTAAAAAACACGACACATCGTTCCACAGATCGGACGCGAGCTCTCATGTTATAAGCATGATGACTGAACCCGAAAAATAGATTGAGCTCAAAAATAATTTTGAACTTGAAATGTATGTATCATGCTCGCTCCGTGTAAATGATCCCTTTGCAAATCTAATCACATCTCGTCGAGCACAACTCTTCTGGCCGCCATATCTTAATTTCCGGACCAACAATACAATTACAAACACCGGATCAACGGACAATTTAGCGCCAATTACCTGGATTCTCCTACTCAATCAACTCATCATCAGCACTCATTTTGATTTGTTTTGTATTTCCAAATCCACCCATCATACATCTCCATTCTTGCAGCAAGCAAAAATCACCCGAGAGAACTCTCCCACCTCCGAGACAGTTCTTTGATTGAATCCTTATCAAACCTGAGCCCTCTCCCAGAACTGCCATTAAATATGTTTCGGATGGATCTCTTTAATGTCTGAGCAATTCTTACTCATCCGTCCATCCTCACTAATCCTGACTCCACTCAAACCCCTCTCCACAATGGAGAGTACCACAGTTGTTGGCTCTCCCATCCAATGAGACAAAGATATACTGAGGTAGAGGGGGTTGTCATTCAATCTTCTACATCTTCCATTTCTACCAATTCTTCACCCTCCTCCACCAATGGAAAAGAGATTCTCCCTCATGTTACTGAGAGAATGTCATTCATTCTTGACCTCATTTCATACTTGAGGTCAGCTCATCGTGTAAAGGACGTTCTACAAAGTCCTGATCCTGATTCCTTCAACTTCAACAATGAAGGGAGTATAGTCAAATTTCGTGTTGTATTACTTCAATGATCATGGGGTAGAAGAAGATTTCAGGGCAGATGCCTGGGAATACACTCTGCAATCTATTCAGGACAATATCCCTTGTGCACACAGTCAACTGAAGAAGTGCAGGGATGCTTATTTCATATGATATGATGTATCTTATTCTTAGTGATAAACATTTCATTTTGATTGCTTTGTCACAGTATGTTATCTTTCTTGAGTAGTTTTGAGCAAACTGTGTCTAGTAGGCTGATCATTTATGACCGAGTGATCTTGTCCGGTCAAGGCATAAAGAATATCTTGTACCATATGGCTGGGTTCTCAACAAATTGTTGCTATTAAAATTGAATCGATTTCTAAGAACAACCCTCTTCTTAGAATCACACCAATGGCAGAGTTCTTCTTGGGCAACTTCTGCCTCATATCATTCAACATAGCGTATTGTAAATCTTCTGTAATCGGAGCCTCCTACATCAAAAGGCGACGGGCCAGCAACAACTTCCTCTATTTTCCACATGACTCACTGATGGCTGATGGTATCTAAAAATGGCCATTGAAACTTTGTCTTTGCATTCTTGTGTATACCTCAGGTCTAAGATTCTTGAAATACAGACTCCACTAACACATGTACATGTAGATGGTTTAGTTGGAGATTCTAAGCAAGGTTGTGTAGGTTCTTGCTTTAGCAACAGAATTTCTTGCTGATTCCAAATATCTAGGTATGGTATCAGTTTTGGCCAAATAGGGGGTCTTGAATTCTTGAAAAACCCGCCATTTGGCACTTCATGTCAAAAAAAGAGGTCAAAATGTACAGTGCCCCCGCCCCCCGCCTCCCCCCCCCGGCCGTCGTACCCTAGAGAGAAAGCAGAAAGCCTCAACGATCTGACATCGAACAACAACTGCCTCTCATAAATGTCGATTATTATGCCGACTGCTATCGGGGCGATGGACGACGTCCTACAGGATGAGGGCATTTACAACAGCTCCTAGCGGTTGATGACGCTGGATGCTGTTTTTGTCAATCGGTCACCATCGATTGTTTGCGTATTTTTTAGAAAGGGGGGAGTAAATTAACTCGTCCAAGTATATCATGTGGATCAGTCTCCAATGAAAAGATTATTTTTCAGTCATGCCCCAATTGAAACCGTTTTTGCCAATCTTCCCATTTGGATCATGTGAATCGTAGAGATTTGCAAAACAGAGTTGAATTGCGGATATATTTGCTGCTAGTTCCAATGTAAAAATGCATTTCAATCATGTGGAGACGAAGATTTGCAAATCTGACCTCCCCGATGCATTGCAGTCGACGTTTGCTGACTGGTCTGCCAAAGAAATATTGGGGATTGGGGCTCGATTTTGCTCTCACAAATCTCACTTGATCCTTGTCATCACATCAAGCTCTTAATAACTCCCATATCAATCCGTCTTATCAACGTCTCAACAATGATCTTCGTGAGGACTGCTTTTGTGGCAGCCTTTGCAATCCACGCAGCGTGGCTACCTTGTGCTTTTGCTAGGAAGGGGAATAATGGACTCTTCGGCGTCGACTCTAAGTCCACCAAAGAGCCGACCAACCGCCCGACTTCTTTGCCGACGCCCATCCCCACTCGTCGTCCGAGTAGAAGACCCAGCAACAGACCCTCTGGAAGACCATCCGTCAAACCAACTCAGAGTCCTATTGAGGCCGCAGAGGAAGTGTTTCCCACCCTCTCTCCTACGGCTACACCCACTACCAAACCCACCGAGAACCCATCCTCTTCGCCAACATCTTCGCCTTCTGATTCGCCAACAATGGAACCTACAAGTTCTCCGACTTCTCAGCCTTCCACCTCACCTTCGTCTAGCCCGTCCGATGCACCTTCCAATGGTCCCACAAATGCCCCTTCTGCATCACCTTCGTCTAGCCCGACAAATGCTCCTTCCGCATCACCTTCGTCTAGCCCGTCTGATTCTCCCTCAAAGAATCCCACAAATGCTCCTTCTACTTCAACAACGTCTAGCCCGTGCAATTCTCCCTCAAAGGATCCCACAGTTGCCCCTTCTACATCACCTTCGTCTAGCCCGTCTGATTCTCCTTCCTCCGGCCCTTCTGTTTCGCCATCTGCACATCCAACCCTTTCTCCCTCCGCAGATCCTACACAATCTCCTTCTGCCAGTCCAACAGATTCTCCAAGTTCAAGCCCGACTTCATCACCAAGTGGCTCGCCGTCTTCCAGCCCGACTCCTGCACCATCGAGTGAATTTATCTTGAAGAATCCAAGTACTACCAAACTAATCACTGCGGATGGATCTTGTACTGAGGGAAACTCTGTCAGTATATGGCAAAATAAGGATAAAGACTGGCAACAGTGGGTTCTGAATCATGACAATAGCATTGAATCTGTACACTGCCCTGGTATGGTTTTGGATATTGATGCAGGCGAATGCGCAAATGGCTCATTGATCATTCTTTCAAATAAGGAAAGTGGTAGTAATAGCCAGCAGTGGTCTTTGGGAGAAGATGGTACCATTGAAAGCATGAAATGTCCCGGCAAGGGAATTGATATTCGGGGCTTTGGAACTCAAGATGACGCTGTTCTTCATCTATGGTCGCTTCTAGGTGGCTGGAACCAAGTTTGGGAAACGTTTGCAGTGACGTCTTCCCCTTCAGCATCACCTTCCGTTTCGATTGGCCCATCAACAAGCATGTCGCCAACGGGGGTGCAGTCTGATGTAAGTGTTATCCCTTTTCTCTTATGACACACTTGGCATTACAGTTTCTAACAACTGCTGTTTCTTTTCATCAAAATCCAGCCTTTCTATGTTTACAACATGGGCGCTGACAAGCTCATCACAGTTAATAGTGGAGCTTGTGATGACGAAAACAATCTTCACATGTTTCAAAAGGAAGGGGACGAGTGGCAGCAGTGGGTGCTCAACCACGACAGCAGTATTGAATCTGTGCACTGTGCAGACATGGTTATAGACATTGATTTCGGAGGCTCCATCTGTAGCTGTATGGACGGTTTGCCACTCATAATCTCTAGTAAGAGTAGTGGCAGTGATAGCCAGCAGTGGTTTCTACGCGATGATGGAACTATTGAAAGCATGAAGTGCCCCGGAATGGGCATCGATATCCGAGGTTTTGGGACTGAAAATGGTGCTGTTCTCCATCTATGGTCTCTTGGAGGTAGTTGGAATCAATTATGGGACATGCAAGACGTAAAATATCCATCAATGAGTCCCAGTCATTCTCCATCTGCCGGTCCCAGCAATTCCCCGAGCCTCAATCCGTCAGCCTCACCATCGGGTAGCCCAAGTTCTCCACCGTCTACTTCGCCATCCAGTTCTCCGTCCACTTCACCGTCAGCCAGTCCATCCTTGAGTAAATCTGCCAGTCCCAGCAAGTCCCCGAGCCTCAGTCCTTCAGCCTCACCATCGAGTAGCCCAAGTTTTCCACCGTCTACTTCGCCATCCACGTCTCCGTCAGCCAGTCCATCCTTGAATCCATCAGCAAGTCCAAGTATTTCCCCCTCGACTAGTCCTAGCAATCAACCATCCAAAGTCCCTACTACTTCACCAACGGCAAACCCAACCCCGTCCCCCACTACTTCGCTAAGTCCAACCGTCCCTCTCCCATCAGTTACTATTACTATTCCAGTAGTAACATTACAACTCAAGAACTTTACTGCTCCGTCCACACAAGAGGAGTTGGATGACATTGCTATGAAAATGGAGGAAATTCTTCGAGGCATCATTAGTTCAGATTTGGAAGCAGGCCAGAGCATTGAAGATCTCACCGTGACCTCCATTGGGGGTCAGTCAAGGATGTTCTTGGCATCCATTGAGGTAATATTTAGTGTCACTTTGAGGCAGACGTGTGACACCGCCAATTCTAGTGATGGCTGTTTTCAAGATGACTACGCAAACAAGATTTACAATGATGCATTCTCGATTTTGTCTGAGAAGATCAAAAATGGAGAACTTGACTTTGTTATGAATGAAAATGGCATTGAAGGCGCAGCTGATTCAGTCGATTTCGAAAATTTCAACGTCATTCAGTCTGACCTATTTACCAAATCTCCATCAACCAATCCTACAAATTCACCCTCAACCTCCTCTCCTATCACAACCAAACCAACATCTTCAAGCCCTACAAGTTCAGCCCCCACAAAAACACCTATCACGGCCAACCCAACATCTTCCAGCCCTACCAGTCTCTCACCTGTCTCAGCCAGACCTACAACTACTAAATGCGACTGTGAATTTGCGGAACCTATTCGGAAGAGAAATTTGTTGGAGACGGAAGTGTCGTTTAAGAGTCAACTGAGATCAAGTGTCGCTCGAGCGAAGGTGAGTAGTTTTTACAATTCTCGTTGCTCAACCTGACGCACCACTTAACTTACTTTTATTGACACACACTACATTAACAGGACAATGCCTATGTGATTGAAGAGCACTTGCTAGATTCACTGAAACTGAAACCGCCAACTATTGTTAGGGACAATGGGTCTTTTTCTTCCTTGCTCCCCACCAATGATATCGTCAGTCTGGGCTCTACAACGAGAGTTGGATACCTTCAAGCCCAAATAGAAACCTGGGCTGCCCACATCACAACACGCAATTTCTGGGGCTTCACAGAACAAGACGACTTTTATGATTGCTCATCAACTTCAGACGAAGAACTTGATGCATATGTCAACACCTGCAAATCATTTCCCCGCAGAGATCCTCAAATCGAATCATTTTTCCAAAGATACTACGGCTTGAGCGAAGGAAACTTGACACGGTCAGATAATGCTGGATGGGTTTGTGCTCAGAGGCGCCTTGGACGTGCCTTTGGCTGGCTTCACACGGTGTATTCGCAACAAGACCTCCCTGACTATCTTTTTCTAGTTGACGATGATACATACCTTGATACTTCTGATATCATGTCCTATCTACAGAATGAAGCTGACAACAACGAAGATCCTCTTATGCGTGCTGGTTGTGTATTTGACAAGAACGACGACAGCATTCCATTCACCTTTCCTTATGGCGGCTTCGGTCTTTTCCTCAACAAGGTTGCGCTTGAGCAATTGTCCCGACCAATTTTCTGCAATGGCATCGACCGTGACGACTCAGTTTGTGCGACGTTGCGCAAGAATTCTATCGGGGAATACGATTTCTTTCGAGAGGGCATGTCTCTATTTGAGTTATTCTATGTGTTCTCTGCAACTGAGCACTTTTGCATGCACAGCGATTGGCTTAGCGGGTATGTGATTGAGTTTTATCTACACGGAACTTACAATCAAGTTGTTGAAGACCATGATGATCTGCGTGGCATGCAAGACTATCCGATGTGTGGCAATAGAACTATCACCGGAAATACTCGACCCTGCACGCGAGACTCAGACACTTGCCACAACCAAAGTCCACAAAACATGGAGTTTTTTGCCCTCTCTTCCTATTTGAAATCACCTATGAGCTATGCTAAAGCTCCAAACTTATCTGGAACAGATCTGACTTTGGCATTGGATAGCATTAAAGCAAGTTTCAACGAAGACAAGGTACTTCCCAACCTTCTTATGATTGGAGCCCCTGAAACTTCGTCAGAGGTGAGTTGTAATGTTTCTGTTTTGTAACAGCAACGAAACAATAAACTGACTTGTTTGCACTATTTCCTCTGATCTTTATCAGCTCGCCGATTGGCTTCTCTCTAATGGGGCTTGTAATGCGGAGGTGTTTACTGGCGAGCCACTCCAATACATGAGGGAAGTTCATTTTTTCGATCAAGAGGATAGGTTCAGCCAAGGCCTAGAATTCTACTCCAATCGTTATGCACATTGTTCCCATGATCATTCTGCCAAAGTGATTCTCGATGCCACAGCTGACTATTTGATTCATCCACAACGAGTCTTTGATCTCTACAGCCAAACTGACAACTTGCTTTCGGACCTGAAAATGATTGCCATCCTTCGCGAGCCAGTTACGGCAGAATACTTACTTTATAAGCGCAAGGTGCAGGATTATGAAAGCCACCCCGACATTGCTTACCCCAACGGAACAATCATGTCATTCAATGATTATGCAGAAACTGTCCTTTTAACGTCTTCAACGTCTATCAATCCAGGAAAGTATGCAGATCACTTGGAACAGTGGGCATCATTGTTTGATCGCCAGAATATCTTGATTCTGAGTCAAGATGAGATTGAGACCAACCCTCAGGCCATACAGTGGAGAATTGCAGAATTTCTGGATCTGAACATCAGCAGAGATTTGGAAATGAAGGGTCCTGCAACTCCCCATGTTCCTACTCGCGCAAGCCAAATCTTGCAGCCACTCTTTAGTCAGTCTAATGATGAGTTATACCATTTCTTCGAGGCCTACCCGGGCCCTTGGATGGAACAGACGCCATTCCCTCGATTTGAAGCTCCTAAGCGGTATGCCTATGCCACACTGTTAGGATGGAGTCCAAGCTCTAGCCAAAACAAGTTGTACCTAGATGCTGTCAGAGTCTTGATTCGATCATTGAGAAATAGTGGTACTGACGCAGATATTGTTGTTCTCATGGCTTACCATGACCCAGAAATTGAAGAATTGCTTACCCAGGAGCATGCAATTGTTAAACTGGTTAATCGAATTGGGCATTCTCAAGACATTCACGAATTTGAACCTTGGTTTGTTGATATTGCATTGGCAAAGCTAAGGGTCTTTGAACTAACGGCCTATGATCGCGTGCAATTCCTTGATGCAGATGTTGCCATTAATGACCAAAGCTCTCTGGACAATTTGTTTGCCTTGTTCCCCGACTCTGAATTAGTGTCAGAAGGACTTGGCACTGACTCGCCCCTTCGTGCAGGATGGTTTATGTTGAAGCCTAGTCAATTTATGTTCAACGAAATGGAAGACATTCTGAAACATGGCAGCTTTGATATGATTCATGGATGGAATGACCTAAATCTGCCTGTGGAGTATCCAGGCTGGGTGAAGTCTGGAGGCCAATCGGACTGGAATTTTTATGGTTCAAGTTTGGAGCAAGGTAGGTTTTATTTTCGGTTCCTCATGTAAAATTTCAATGAATTAATAGCTCAAGTCGTTTATTCATTCCAATCAGGGTTGCTCTTTCACCTCTTTTATGCCTTTCCAAAGAGCGTGGATGTACCCCTAACTGACGATGAACTTCTCAAGCTCCTCAGCGACTCAGAACTGCATCAGCTTGGGGTGTACCACTTTTACGGTGGCAGAAAACCATGGTCAAAAGTTCGTGCCGATCTTCCTGGGTCTTTGAAATCTGCACAAGATCATTGGCTTCAAGTTTACAGGT
The DNA here is from genome assembly GCA_036939635.1 of Cyclotella baltica. Lineage (NCBI taxonomy): Eukaryota > Bacillariophyta > Thalassiosirophyceae > Thalassiosirales > Thalassiosiraceae > Cyclotella > Cyclotella baltica. The sequence continues at coordinate 10,018 of JALLAY010001213.1, forward strand.
CACTTGGCGCCACTCAAGGCCAAGATGTATTTCAACCGTACCTAGTTCCATTAACAGGTGTAGGCTCCGAGCAATACTCTAGGGCACGTGTGCTCTATGGATATCTATCGCCGACGGCAGCTCCCACACCTTCACCTTCTGATATTGTGTGTGAATGTGCTCCTTAAGCCAAGTCATCGAGCCCCATTCTAGATAGACCAGGAATGGTCTGTGTGCCAATCATATTCATTTGAAGTTACTGTGTCAACAGGGGAGGAACATTTTCATTTTATTGTATTGAATGAAGTCCCTGATGGCATCATAAATTTGAAGTTCACATATATTGATAGGGAGGGAACTTTTTATTAGTTTGCTTGAAGCCCCTAATCACAATCAGTTGAAGCCTTGACAATGTTAGTCATTAACAAGTTACTGAATTATTTTGTAAAACAGAAGCTTTTTGAAGTATTTATCTATGTCTGCTAGGTGCATTTCTCACAAATAAATAGCATGTCACCCTCACTCTAATAAAGATTGGGGCATACCCTCTAGTTTACCTGTCAGTGCCTTTTTTAGTTCCATATGTTGTTCTATCCACCAGATCTTTCTTATTGATGCGACATGTTTGATTTCAGCAGTGTCACCACAAGGATAAGCCAAGTGTGTTGGTACAAGATACCCTGTAGATTGAATTTGTTGATAAATTGGTGTTTGCTTGGTTTTATGAGCACCAAAGAGAACTCATGAAGCCATCATGATCACCTCGTTCAAAACAAATCATTCTCCATTGGTACACACTTAACTACCCGTGACACACCACAACCAACCACTAAGCTCAACCACGAGGAGAATGAACATCGACACTGGCCTAACATTCATCTTCAGTAAGCAAGTCACATCATTTGACCTCTAACTCTAACATCTAGTCTGAGTCCTCGATAATGACCTAAACCATGCCCAAAAAACCCTCCATAACATAAACACCTAAACTCTTGTGTGTCTGTTGCTGCATTCACCTCCATCATTGCCCACCCCATGGGCCCCGCAAAGTCCACATACAGCTATGAGTAGTGAGACTAGATAGCCTGCTATTTAAATAGAATTTCCA
>JALLAY010001214.1:0-11097 GCA_036939635.1 Cyclotella baltica
ACACATCTTTTACCATTGCTGCTGTGCTTCGCTCATTTTGCCTCTCAACCGTCAGGTACTTCTGACATCCCTTGACCTTGCCATTCTATATGCTGTAAGGCGGTGCGGAACCGCTCCTCATTTGTTGCAGCGTCCATATCCGTCACATCTAATCTGAATCCGTTGTAGAAAACCAACATTCTCCTCACCAAATACTATAGATCGACAACCTATACCATATAGCAAATCTTTTTCACGAAATTCCCTACTATTCAAAACTTTGTCATCAAACCAACTGACATAATCAACACAACATTACCATCATTCCTGATTAAGTGCATGCTGTCACCTAACTCGACTTCACCATTAGCATTAGTGTTTCACATGTAGTCAGCCCTTAGGCTAGCGGTCTCTTCTTTTTATAACAGTTCGTGTCAATTCACTTTCTGTCGTTCAAAAGATGCATTCGACTCCATTGTAGTAAGCGTCCTTGCCTGTAGACTTGTTTTAACAGACACTCATGTATAGCACCAGTGTGCTTCCATTTCAATCATATTGCTCTTGGCACAGCCCTTGGGTGATAAACTTTTCGTCCGCTGTTGACGACTTATTCCTGTAAACAACATGCGTGTCATGAAATTCACTGAAGTAAGGGGTATATCTATATGGAACTCATTGTTCATCATAACACCGCTTTGATCTATTTATACCGTGAGCTCTAAGGCTTCACTCTGAGCTCTAAGGCTCCTTTATCACACTCTCTCCCTTTATCATGAGCTTTATGGCTCCTTTCACTCTGAGCTCGTCGGCTCCTTCCTCTTTTCACGCCCTTTTCGGTCCAAATATGCATATTTGTCAAGCTTGCTATCATGGCATTTGCCTTTCCTATTGCCTCATCTGGTTTCTTCCTTTTTACTTCGAGCTCTGCGGCTCTTTTCTCACTATGAACTTCCACGGCTCCATCACTCTATCAACCCCCACTGCTCCACTTAACCTTTCAACTCCACGACTCCATCGCTATATCAACTCCACGGCCATTCACTCCGTTATCACTCCCGCCTAAGCTTTATTCTCTTTCGTCAGTTCATACCAGTACCTCGGCTTTTCATTCGTGCCAATGCACAATTCAATTTATCACACTCGCCTCAATTGGCTCCTCTATCATGCCTGATCGGCTTCGGAGTTACAATTCAGTTAACTCTGCGCTCCTTCTGCTCTAGCTCTTCTTCTCCTTTCCCTTTTCATGCTCTCTTTGTCTCGTGTGCCTTCGTTCATGACTCTGCAGCTCCTTTCTTTCCAAGCTCTACAGCTCCAATTATTCTCTGGGCTCTGTGGCTCCTTCTCTCTGCAGCTCTGAGGCTCCTTCTCTCACCCATCTATTGTTTGAGTTATTGATTCACAAAAACAAAGACTTCGTCACAAAGAAAATCATGGAGCATCAATAGCATCTCTCTGATTTATTTACACTTATGCCTATCGGCTCATACCATATTATCATGCACTTTCAATTTCAATGCCTTTTGGCCCGAGTTTCAATGCCTATCAGCACGTGTTCTTTATGCCTATCGGCCCGCTGAGCTCTGAGGCTCCTTTCTCTATTTATATAGCGCTATTCCTTTTACTTTGGGCTCGGCTCTGCAGCTCGGCTCCCTCCTCATTCACTTTGAGTTATTGCACGGTTTGAATCCCGGCTCACTCTAGCGCTTGGGGTGGCTCTGCGACTCACCATTACACACAGTTGATCAGACTGGTGTTTCTACTTCTGCCCTTTTCGGCCCGTATTAGCTTGCTATCAGTAAGGTTTGCATTTTGTGTTTCTTTTGTATTATCTTGCCACCAGTAAGGTTTGCATTTTATTTCTTTTGCCTTTCACGGCCCGTATTTCTATAGCGCTTTGTTTAACGTCCCCTGGACAGTGTTCACCCATTCCTGGGCTACGCCAATTATGAGTTTCCTTTTACGCGTCTCGATGAAAGCAACGGTGGCCAGCCGTGCTACATGAGTTCGTATCCCTAAAATTGAACCAATTAAATCAATCGGTTAAACCATATCAAATCTATCCATTAAATTAATAAAGCAGTATTTATACTCTCCTTTTCTTCGAAACTCTTTGGTAGAAAACTTGGGACTGATGAACCGTTTAAATGTAGGTGTAACAGAGCAAAAGGGGGGTAACAACGATCTAATTGAAAGAATTATAAGCTATACATAAACACGATCATTCAAAGCAACCCATCAATTGGTGATGGGAGGTGACACGGGGTGTCACCAACTTCAACTGCTATCTACCTCTATACTACCTTCCATAATTACCTGTACTGTCCGTATTTGATCGGTATGATAAATAACATTTAATATTCTTGACATGCTTGCTATGAAGTTAAGATTCGACTCTGGACTGTTAATACTCTAGATTCACTTGCAACTTCTACAGTTCTTGTAGGATCAGCCAGACTAAAGATGGCCATGATAAGCAGTCTGAAGCACTATATTTATAATATGAAGCCCAATTTTTTAGTAAGAAGTTCAGCATCTGCAACGGGCATACCTCCTTCTTCACCAACTAGAATTCCATCTACCAGCCTGGAAGCCTTGTCTCTAGATGCCGACCACCTTACTCCTTCACCAATTCTTATATCTTCACGATAGACACTTAAAATTGTATACAGAAGTTGAGTTCAGCACGCAATGCAAACCTTTTTGAAGGGGGTCAACTGGCTAATTCTCACCTGACATCTAATTCTCCATCACTATACTCATACACACCTGCTCCGTGTTTTAGCCCCCGCTCCCAATTCCCTCTATAGACGTCCCCTGTCTTTTTAATTTGAAAGACACCAAAACCATGCCTTTTACCTCCTTTCCAGGCGCCGTTAAGCAAGGAACCAGTACAGTGATAGGTTGGTGCAGCAATATAGGAGTATATATCTGAAAAACTTCGTCACTTACCGACATAGATATTTCCTGAAGCATATTTAGTTGTACCATTGCCATCTCGTTTATTGGCTACCCAAGTACCCTCATATTCATTCCCATTATCTTTATCCGAGTAAATGTGCTTATTTTCTGAGAAAAACGTAACAGTAGCACGAAACAAATGCAATCTACACTTTGGTTCTCACCATAAATCATTTTACCTTTGCCGTGTTTTTGCCCGCTTTCATTGACTTGGCCAAAATATTCCCCGCCTGGAACTTTGATAAGAGTCATTTCAGGCTCCTCAGAATGTGATCGAGGATCTTGCGCAAAGTCCCCTGATTCATTTCTATCTGCATCATACGTGTCAAGCCTCTCGTGAGACTCTTCCGGTTCTAGTCGCCTCTGCGATTTATATGAGCCAACAGAAAAATCCATAGCACTCTGGTCTTCAAACAAGGACGGTTTTGATTCATCAGCTCCGATTGTTAATTGTTGATAGGAGCCAGACGGATCACGAAGGGGAGGCTTGGACTCTTCCACTGTATTCCTATCATAGGATGATGCAAAGGAAGAATCGAATGAATTTCGTCTATTTACTTCAACTGCATGAGCACTCTTGAGATTTGCAATATCCTCCAACATCTTGTTCCTTTCATGCAGTTCTTCTAGTTTTGCCCCAAGTTTGGACAAGGCTGAACAAGATGTCTGTCAGCAAATGACATTTTTCCATATAAAGCAAACTGTAACCAAGCAGAACTTACTCGATAGTGCAAACTCCTTTTCTGCTACTGCTCCTCCCAATCTTTGAGCGAGTTCCCCGTTTTCAATAGTGAGGTTTCTAAGCTGCTCATCAAGCTCGGGAGACGGCTGAGTAGAGGCAACTAAAGCACGAGAGTTAAAATCTGCGATTGCCCCATTGTTACCATCACGGAGGTTTTCAATTGCAGCATTCACCTCCTTGGCTGAGCCTACATGCGCATTGATATTCATAAGTTCGCCAAGTCGCTGGGTGAACACAGCTCTGTCGCTCATCAATTGTTCAATGACTGATTTGTAGTGTTCTACTTCATATGTTGGAGGGGTGACACTGCTTTCCTGTAAAGCATTTTGATGATATGGAACAACCCGATTTTCACCGCCGTTTGGTTCTGATTGTTGTCCATTTGGCAGTTGTTTGCGTAGGCGTTCATTGTCAGCCGTTAATTCTGTGTTTTTCGTCTTTAATTCCATAGCAATCAGTTTAATCTTTAAGGAGGAAAAGTGGATACATGTCAAAGATAAGTGCTAACAGACAATAAGTAATTATGCAACATAATAATTTGATATCCAAAATTACCTCCATTGCAGCCTGATTTTCATTGGTCTTAATGTAGATAAAATCAAGTTAGCATGAAGTCAAACAATACACCTCGCCATTGAATGGATAGAGTTATTCAATTAAGGCACTTACCAGATGCTCAACAACTTGTCTAAGCTCAAGATTTTCTTCCTCCAAACGATCAAATCGACTTCCCTGGACCGATGAATCTTCATTCCTCAACTCCTGTATAACTTCAAGTGCATCATTATACTTTTCTCTCAAGGAAATCAACTCTTGATTTGCATCTGAATTGGTATCCACGCTCTCGAATTTACTGCGCAGTTCCTTGTTCTCAATTTGGGCTTGGTGTAGCTGTGTTTCCATTTCTTCGTTCCTTGTAAGCATCATTTTGGCTTGGACTGTTAGATCACCGAGCTTTGTGGCAAGTTCTGTAGATGGATGATAGTAAACCATGCAAATGAATTGACATTAGAGTATAGGCATAATGAAAAATAGTTATAAGGAAGCTAGGGCTCACCTTCATTTTCCGCCTCGATGTCTTGGGAATGGTACAAAAACACATGTAAGTAGAGAAACAAATAACCACAACCAAAATCACATCAAATACTCCGCCTCACCCTCCTTCTCAAGCTGAATATCCTGAACCGCCTCTTCAAGAGTAACCAACGTATCCTTCAATTCCATCACCTCTTTTGAAGCATGAGCATTAAGCGACTCATTCTGCTCGAGCTTACGATTTGCCTCTGTCAATTTATCAAATTCACCTTCAAGGAATGCCATTTTCTCCTCATAATCCTTTATTAGTTTGTCATGGTCCATTTGTGAGGATTTGTGTTTGCTGTTGGCATCTTTCAGAGAGGAACGGAGCGTGTCCACTTCTTGTTTTAAAAAGGTGTTTTGTTCGTCGAGTGCTTCGAGTTTGTGTGAGGTGACTGTGACCCGGGCGAGAGAGTCGTTTTCGGCTTGGAGTGTGGCGTTTTCCGCGGTCAATCTGTCAATTTCATCGGAGAGGGATGCCAGTTGTTCTTCGTATTCCTCCTTGGCGTTGCTGTGGTCTTGAGTTAGTGATTCTTTGGCATTGTTGGCGGCTTCGAGTGAGGATTGGAGTTTGTCCACCTCTTGTTTCAGGAGGTTATTCTCTTCATCCATGGCATCGAAGTCTGCAGTTTGCTTGACGAGTGATTCGTTTTTCGCCTGGAGTGAAGAATTTGCCTCATCCAACCTGTCCACTTCATCTTGCAGTGACAATAACTGCTCCTGGTGTTCATTTTTATATTGTTCGTATTCATCTGTCGAGGCTTCAAGTGCCTCATTGGCAGATTCCAGTGAAGAACGTAGCGTTGCCAACTCTTCTTCCAGCAACATTAGTTTTTCTTTGCCATTTTCAGCTGCAGAAGTTTCTTCTTCTAAATCATCCAAACGAGATTGCAGCTTTGCATTTTCAGCTTCGAGCGATTGAATACGCTCGCTCGATGATTTCTGGAGGTCATCATATGACTTTTCAAGATCTGCCTTGTTTTTCTCCAACAGCTCAATACGACCAGTCATTTCGTCAATTTGAGCCTCCATCACTTTCTTGGATTCTGATAGCTCATTCATCTCACGAGACTTGACCAAATTCATCTCCTCCTTCTCGGCTGCGGCCTCTGCCAACATTTCTTCCAATTCCAAAACAGTGTTATTGGCCGCTTCAAGCTCATCATTTATTGATTTGTCTTTGGAACGCAACATCTCCAACTCCTCTGTATGCTTTTGTTCCAAGCCAGACTTTTCTCGATCAAATTCCAACCGAGCCGCGTCCATCTCGGCCTTTAGCTCGTGCACCCGATCGGCATGCTCCTTATTCTCCATTCTTAATGAAGCCAATTTCTCACCCTCGACATTGAGCTTTTGAACCAATCCATCCCTCTCCTCCCGCAATACTTGACATGTACTCTCTACATCTCCAATAGATTTTTCCCAAGCACTCTTATCCTCGGACCATTTGGTCTTGACCTCTTCCAGTTCACAATGTAGACGTTGGATTTTGTCAGCAGATTCTTTGGATGATTCATTGTTTATTTCAATAGCCTCATCGTAGGACTGTTGTAGGTCGCGGAGCTGCTTTTCGGTGTCGGTAGCGGCATTTTCTAGTGTCTGGATCTTTTTGAGGAATTCTTCATTTTCGGAGTTTAGTTGCTCCATTTCTTTGTTGGGGATTGTGTATCATAGACAAATAGTTGTTAATGGGATAAATAAAGTGATGATTTACAAACAAGCTTAGCATATACACGGTACAAACCTTGAAGTGTCGACTGATGCTCCTCCCAAATATCCTTACACTTTTTCACCAACCCAGCCTTTTCTTCTTCCAACCGTTGACACTCTGCATCGACATTTTGCAACTCTGAAATCTCGGCTTGCAACTCTTTTAACTGGTCTTGATATTGCTGCTCTTTTTCGTTGAACTTTTGACGTTCTCGTTCCAACTCGACGGAGGAGGTTTGTTTGGATTGGGGTTGGGATTGTGTTTGCATTTGTAATTCTTCCAATTCTTCTTTGGTGTCATTCAATTCTTTGTGCTGTATCGTAAACAACAGAAAGTAAATGTGAATTAATTAACAATTAAATGAAGCAATTCACTGTTGCCTTCACTCATTGTCACAACATACTCACCAGCGCATCAATAACAACCTGAAACTCCCTCCCACTCTTTTCCAAATCATTCGCCCTCCTCTTCTCCTTATCATACTTTGCTCTATACCCCTCTCTTATCTTGTCCAATTGTTGTTTACTCAACAATACACGATTTTGAAACTCCTCTTGTTCCTGTTGCCATCGCTCACGTTCTAGTTTGACTTGTTGGAGTTGTGTACGGAGTTGTTGTTCTAGTTCTCGTTGGAAGGGGGTGGTGGTTGAGGTGGGGGGTTCTTCGTTGGTGAATGATTTGCTTCGTGAGTGTTGTTGCTGCTGCTGATGTTGCTGCTGATGCAACTGTTGCTGTTGTTTGAATTGTAATTGCTGCTGTTCCAACCGTTCCTCAAACTCCCTTTCCTTCTCCCCAACAATCACAGCATACTCCTCTTCCAACTCTTCTCGTATCCGCTTTTCCATATTAATCTCACTCTCTTGTAAATGACTTGCCAATCGTTTCGCTAGACGGTCTTGCATTTCTTTTTCGAGACGTTTATTGATCTCAGCTTCGCGGATGGTTGCTTCACGTTCTGACTGGAGGAGGGACTCTAGGTGGGAGATTTGTTGGTGGAGAGTTTGGTTTTCTGTTAGTAGGTTGTGATTCTCCATGGAAGATTGAGACGGGTGTTGACTAGTTGCTGCTGCGTCATGATTATCGTGTTGATGTTCATCAACGTCATGATGCTGCTCCTCCTGATAATGAACCAACTGTTCCTGCAACGAATCCAAATGACTCTGCATCTCACTTCGTTCATTGATCAATTCTGCATCTATACGTGACAATTCTGCATTCTTTGCCGTCAATTCCTCTTCAAGAGTGTTTATATTACGTAGTAGAGATTGCATCTCTTGTTCCTGTTGATGAGCAGTTTCGGCTGTGGATTCGGAAAGGTCTTGGAGTTGTTGACGTAATGATTGTATTTCTGAATTTTGCTGTTGGGAGTTTTGATCCTTGGCATCTAGTTGATGTTGGAGGTTGTCAAGTTCGGACTTTAGGGATGCTATTTCTTCATCCTTGAGACTGGCCTTGTCGTTGTTGGTGGCTGCTTGTGATTCAATATCGTCAAGGTCTGATTTTAGACGATTAATTTCTCTGTCTTTGAGTGCAAGTGAATCGTTACTGACTGCCAGTTGTTGTTGTAACGTTGATAGTTTGGAGGTGAGCTCTTCCTTTTCATTGTCGTCGGTATTTTGATTTCCCCCCTCCTGCAGCTGTTGCAACTGAGTTTCAAGATCCTTTATAACATTGGCCTGCTGTTCTTTATCTCTGGTTAATGCAGCAATCTTTTCACCACTAGCCAGCGTCTGTCTGGTCTGCAACTCGTACGCCTCCTGAATTTTAAGCAAGCTAGTCACTTGTTGCTCTAGCTGCTGAATTTGAATCTGTTGAGACTGCACTAAACTTTCAGCATCAGCATTCTTCTTTTCATTCTGTTCCTGCACTGCCATTGCCATCTTGGCAGCCTCCAACTCCACCTCCATCCCATCCAACCTCTTCTCCAACTCCATCTTCTCCTTTGTCAAATTCTCAATGGTGATGCTGACAACATTCTCCTCATTCATTTCTTTAACAGCAACAAGCTCACTGCTCAGCTGTGCAATCTTTTCTTCATTCGAAATCTTTTCTTCCTTTAAATACTTGAGCAGCTCCACGGCATCATCCATCTGACTCTGCAGGGTCACGTGGTCGGCCAATAGCGCATCGTGAGCCTTTTGCAGTGAATTCATGTGCTCCATCGTCTCGGCGTTGGAGGTGGCGTGTGTCATTAGAGAGGATTTTAAATTGGCAATTGTTTCGTTGAGGTCCGAGATGGACTCCACCGTTGATTCGTCGTTGTTGCGGCTGTGTTCTGTGTGCCCGTGGAAAGACGAGTTGCTGTTTCGTCGGTGGAGCGTATTAGTGCCATCGTTGTCGTGATTGATGTCAATGTCTCGATCGCTGCGTTTGACGCCGGGGACGGAGAAGGATTGACTGCGGCTCAGGCGGGTGTTGCTGCGGTTTGGTGGGACGGAGGAGCCTCGTTCGCGTCGACCGAAGAAACTCATTGTTGGTGAATTTGATTTCAATTGAATTGATTTGGTTTGCTTTGATAGAATCGATATTGAACTGACGATATGACCTAAAGTGAATGTAAAGAGGTGACAAGCAAAACGAATGATGGAGCCTTTTAGACGGGCTGTATTGGTGATGCCGCGACTGGCCAAAAATAACCTAAGTTGCTGAAGGTTGCTGTCAAGAGATTCAGTTGGCTCAACAATGGTTCAATCAATGTCTCAATGCAAACACGTAGGTACTAATTAATTGAGATGCCTTTCGATTTGGCTGTGAAACGCTTTCTCCGTTTGAATAGCTTTGAACCAGCCCCAAGAGACTTTTCAGTCACTATTGGACGGGTGAGGCCTGGTCACAAGGACTTTGCCCCCCGCTTTTTCCAGAAACAAGATCCAGACGCGATGAACCCATGTCATACCACCGCAATTGACCACAATAATAACGCCACCGCCTCCACAGCAACGACGACGACAGAACCGCCTCTACTGCAAAAACAACTCTACTAGGAGCACACAAAAAAGATGCTAGATAATGTGATATGAAGAGTAAGTAGTGTCATAATTTAGGTATGTTATTAATAGAATTTTGCATAGTCTAAAGCAGTTATGATTTTTCTATCTACTACCTACTACATTTCTAGAATACCAAGTCATTCAAAGCATATTTTTAACAGACACTCCAGGCTTCTTAGATTTAAGTGAATTTGAATTTTTGTCAGTTCAACTGTCATTTTTTGCATGCAACCTACCAGTGCTGGATCAAGCTGATAGAGTGCATCTTTATTTCTTGGGGGATGGATGGAATGCTTCTGGCAAAGCACAGAAGCATCCATCCCTTGAATTTGTCACTCGTATGGATTGTTTGCTGTGTCTCTTGAATCCTTTGAAAATTCTCTATTCAAACGAAAGAGATCATTTTTCAATCTTTCAAAGACCATAGTTTTGCTGTCCTACGGCCGGCCTGGTGACAAGTTGATTGTTATATGGTACTTTTTAGTTCCCGGCGACCTAAAATCAAGCTCACTACGTTCTTCATAGTATCTCCTTCAGACTCCATTGTTCGCTTTATCAACAGAAAGTGTGAGCAGAATGGAATTATTCATGAAAAATTGAATCATGCAAGTAATTCAATAGCAACTAACTTTTCTCCGTCATCCTCCTGATGTACTGTTGTGAGGGAGAGAGAGAAGAAAAGGAAGAAAAACAGTCCACACCGAGACCTCTCTCGCCAGATAATTTGTGTTTGGATTTGTTCGAGGCATTGGTAATGAGTCATGGGAGGGCATGATTCAGTGACAAAAAATCAATCAATCAACAAGATTGGGTTCGTCTTTGAGGAGAGGTTTCAATATTGATAATCAACCAGAGTCATGAAACACTCACCTCAAATTGGAAGCTGGCACGTTAAAGGGTGTGGGGTGTTGTTGAATTTCAATTCGATGCAATCGTTTTGCTTTCGTTGAACAAAAAAGAGGAAGTTCGAGTAAATTCAATGTGGACTTCTAGATAATTCGGTTCGATGGAAAGAGTCGTGAGTTTCCGTGGGTTGATCATTCGATTCAATGATATGAGCGTGGCTCGTTCGTCGATTTGTTTGGCGCTGAAGCTTGGTCGGTCGTTGTTCAGCGGCTCGATCGAATGGGGGACGTTTGGCTTTCGATTCGAAAGGGACGGTCTCAAGTTCGATTTTTGTTTGGAGTTAGAGGTTGGAGCGTGCGTCGTTCGGTCGTGCCGTTTGATCGAATGGGGTCTGTTGGTCTTTCGATTCGAAGGGGACGACGGTCTCAATTGAATTTGAATGGGGCGGTATCAATTCGAAGCAAAGCTGATAACATCATTCAATTAGAAAGGGGTTGTTTTGAAAGGTTGTGGATTCGATGGTTTGATTCGATGGGGCTGTCGTTGTTAGGTAGTATTTCGAGGGGCCAGGGCGGAGCGCGCGCTCGTCGTCGTTGGCTGGGTTGGTCGATCGCTGTTTGCTTGGTGGTGCGTTGGGTTGGTGTGCCTGGCTGGTCGTTCTCGCTTTTATTCTCGCCTTTTTTTAAACGTTTTAAAACCAATTCCAGCATTTTCCCGCAATTTTGGTTCTCAGTTTCGGTTTTACCTTATTGGCACAAGGTGAGTTAGATTTTTTTTTTGGCGCGCGAAATCGG
>JALLAY010001215.1:0-11112 GCA_036939635.1 Cyclotella baltica
GATCTAACAGACGACAAGTCTGACTAAGTGGTAAGGCTTTTCAGCCAAGTAAGCCTCCAAAGCTTGCATCTTTGGGACATAAAGTGTACTGTGACTTCTCTATGTCTAGAAAAAGCCACCTGTAGACTTGGTTTATTATGTCACTTGCCTCCTTCACCGGAGGATCAGGTTGCCGCTAGAAAACATAGTTCAAAAAATATAGAGTGGATTGACTAAATGTTGCACAATTTAGACAGCAAACAAATAAGCATAAGAGTGTCGTGGAGAGGGAGATTTGTCACATTATGTTGTGAATTGAACACTGATAAGTTTATACAAAGTATAGTGTTACTCTCCTAATATTAAAATCTTAGTGGATGTGACAATGGAAGTGGGTTCAAACTTTTCAGGGGCTCAACTAATTGACGTTGGTTTGAATGCATGGTAGGCCGTGTTGTTATGGTAATTGGCTCCACGTGGTGGGTGGTCAAGTGAGTGGGTCTCATTGTTTTACTGTTGTGCTCGAGGGGGAGTTTTGGAGTCATTATTTGAAGACAAATTTATGATTCTGTGTGGAAGCATTTTTCTTTTTTGTCGACTGGTAGTCCTCCGTTGAGAAGTATCTTTAAGGTTGGAAGCTGTTAGCATGGTATCTTAAAGACACCGTGTGCCATTCTTCTCTGTTTTTTGGCGAAATCAAAAGTCAGAATCTTGATTGATCTTGATGTTTAATTTAATTGAACCAACCCCGCGGCAGAATCGGAACGCCATCAATTAATAGGAACAACAAAGCCATGAAACGATGAAATCACACCGAAGATAGCATTTGAATCAATTATACCTAGCAGCATGAAACCTGAGATTGAACCGTTGGGATGCGAGAACAGCAGCGTCTCATTGCCCCTCATAACTCCATCAACTAAATCATTCGACACAAAGGACGAATCGGCCCCTCTTCTGCCGTTCTCTGATATGTATATAGTGTCCCCTCCTCCGCGAAACAATAACAACTCAATGAACAAAAAGAAACCACCACGAATCCGATCTTCGTTGACTCCACCTCCCTACTCTGACAACATCAACAGAGCCATTCGAACGGCTGAATGTCAACTTGATGCTGCTGTTGACGATGTGCAGCGCTACATTTCTGAGGGCTGCCCCGACAGTGACTCGATAGAAAGGCTTGTAGTTGTAGGATCTCCTGAAAGCGAGTATAGTGAAGATTTGCACACCCCCAGAGTCCTACCTGATTTCGGTAGCCCTTCAATTGGAGGGAGCATAGCTTCAATGTCACGAATTTCAAACAGTAGCCATAGACTTGATGACGTGAACAAGCAGAAGAGCTTTGGAAATATCACATACGATGAAAATGAAGAACCACATAATTTGGATGTAGAAAACAAAGCACCAAAAGAGGATTGCTATTCAAAGGAAGAGAATGCATCAAAGATGTCTCCCAAAAAACGGCACGCAGCTTCTGTGTTGGTGGAAAAAACGGACAACGAAGCTATCAATAGACCTGAAACTAAGGGAAGAAAATTACATTTTGATGGGACTTCGTTTCAAGTGTGGCCACCGTTGAACAAATACTTCTGTGGCTGCAACTCTTGATCTTTCATATATACTACATACTACTCCATACCTGTCATGAAAATCTCGATACTGAAGAGTTCTTGGATAACTTAATGGGGCTCAGCTCGCAGCAATCTAGAAAACTAATAACTTAACTGATCTAATTACGTGAGCAATTGGAGCAATATCAAATAATTTAGCAATGGCTCAGCCTGCTGTGCTGATTCAGAATCCTTTGCCCACACGGCGTACTGAGACTCTACCAAATCTCTGTACGCAATGTTCAAACAATTAATATTTAACATACATCTAGCGGATATCTTAATAATTTTTGTGGCACTGTTCATAAATTTCCAACTCGTCTTCATCCTCCTAACAAACATGGCTTGCCAATTGAAAACCATTACTGGAACCAGAGGAATTATTTTCCGGTGATTCTGTCAAAGACACCACATCTGTGTTGCTACTATCATCACGAACCACATTCTCAGCATGCGAACGTACTAGCTTCGTCACAGATTCTTCTAATATAGGCGTCTCTCTCCTCAGAAACAAAACTGACTCGTGAAACAAACGAGTGGTTGTGTCGCTATCAGCTCTCCCCTCGCCACCATCCCATGCAGTATCAAGTTTATCTAGGACACGTCTCCTCTTTTCATTTATACGATCCCGTATCTCTTTCATCTTTGTTTGGAATTCAATTTGGTCTCTTTCCATTTCAGATCGATTTACTTGTTCGTTGACAACTCTCATGAGATTAACTGTCTTTTCTTGGCCCTGAAATTTGTGTTCGGATTCGCTTACGCAGTATTTTCGTTTGGAGTGGACGTTGAGTTCGTATACACGAGTTTGGATTGCTTTTTTAGCATCCTCTCTTAATGATGCGATCCCCCTTACACTACGAAAAATATTTTCGGTTGGGGCTTGCATATTATTGTTGTTCACTTCTGTGGCTTCTACGTGCTTTTCCATCGTTCTAGCGCTTTCGGTTGTTTCGCTGTAATATAACCTGTCAAGTTGGCAGTGGACTGATGAAGTAGCTCTCGGTTGACTAAGGTAAGTTGTTGTGCGCTGCGGCTATTGGATCGGCCAGGTGGCAAGAGGAGTCCTTCATCTTCGTCCGTCGTTTAATGTTTCATCCGTTCGCGGTTAAGTTGAACATTGAACCTGATCGTATCGTCTTACCTTGAGGTCAAAAGGAGGTCGAAAACAGGACAAATCCAGGGCTCGTCCGCAAAGTGACGTCAGCGACAAGCCATCCCGCTCCGACGGCCGACGTGTGGGCTACAAGGCTGTGTTAATTGTTCCTCAAATTAAGTAATTCAATATGACAAACGAGATAAATTATCCTATTCCGACAAAGTGCTCCACAACAACAAACGATGACAAAATGGAAACGAAGAACGATGAAGTGATGAAGCGAGGCCGGAGGCGAGAGGTGATGAACATAAACAGCAACGCTGAATAGTAGTTCGTATCCTGAAGCCAAAACGAAAAGCAATGAGGCTACCAACAATATCAGCAGCCTTGCTGCTTCTCACATCGTCATCGGCTTTCACTCCGCCGGCAACTAAATTGTCGTCATTGTCGCGTGCAAGACACATATCGAAAGAAACAACAACAGATGAATTGGAAATAGAACCTGCCCCAGAAACCACAGCTGTAAACGGAGACACTGCAACCACATCTCCATCACAATTACACAAATCCACTCCATCAAAACCGCTCATCAACATCTCCAAAGATCGTCTCCAAAAAGCCATCAAAGAACGCCCCTATCCCCTCTTTCTCGCAGAAAAAACACTCTCAATCTTTGACAACTTCTCCAACCCTCCAGCAGACACACCGCCCACCACCAAAGAACGTCTCCTCGTCCTAGGAACGGGATGGGGAAGCGCCGCTTTCCTCAAAAACATTGACTGCACCAAATACGACGTTACCGTCGTCTCGCCCCGGAACTACTTTGTATTCACCCCCATGCTCGCCGGTGCTTCCGTGGGCACTGTGGACTTTAAAAGTATCACCGTCCCAATTCGAGAGATTAACCGCCAAGTACGGTATTTGGAGGCTGCGGCTACTGAGATTGATCCCGAAACTAATACGGTTCAGTGTGTTTCGATTGTATGCGAGGGGAATTCATGTGAGACAAAGGAGTTTGAATTAACATATGATCGATTGATTTATACCGTGGGTGCTCAGACTACCACCTTTGGTACCAAAGGAGTCGAGGAGTATTGCAATTATTTGAAGCAGGTTGGGGATGCTATGCAGATTAAGAATGCTATTGTTAGTTGATTTGAGAATGCGGCGTTGCCTAGAGATTTGAGTGAGGAGGAGATGGTGGAGCAGTTGACTTTTGTTATTGTTGGTGCTGGCCCGACGGGGATTGAGTTTGCTGCTGAGTTGTTGGATTTTATTGAGGAGGATGGGGTTAGGTTTTATAAGGAGAGTTTGAAGTATGTCAGGATTAAGATCGTGGAGGCGGTGAGAGTTAACATGCACATTTTTATTTTCTTTAACATTTCATGTGCTTATAAATCTAATCTCATCATATCAAGGCGCCCAGTATTTTGAGACCTTTTGAGGATGGGATGAAGGAGGAGGCGATTGCCAGGTTGACGAGGAAACTTGAAATTGAGGGGATGGAGCCAATTCAACCATGTGAAATTTTGTTAAATAAGCAGGTGTCGGAGGTTACAGAAAACTTTGTTTATTTCAAAGACGGAGACAAAATCCCTTATGGCATGGCATTGTGGGCTGCAGGGATTGGGCAGTTACCAATAACAGCTAGTCTGGTTGAAGCTTTGGAGAACACGGAACAAAAGGCTACGCAAGAATTTGCTCGAGGTAGATTGTCTGTTGATCCATGGTTGAGAGTTGTTGGAGGAGAAGGTAAAATTTTCGCCTTGGGTGATTGCAGTTGTCTTGCAGAGAATCCATTCCTACCGGCAACAGCACAAGTAGCGGCCCAGCAGGGCGAGTACCTTGGCAAGCTCCTATCTAGAGATTATGTAACCAACGCCATTGGACCAGATGGGCTAGTCCCAGCAATTGTAATGGATCCTGAACAAACAAAAACAATATCCGATCAAGTTGCATCATTTGCCATGGGTGNTTTCGCATCACTACGTTTCATTTCATGAAGTAATGTGACTAAGACACGACAACCAGAAGCACCGATTGGGTGTCCGAGTGAAATTGCACCACCATTTCAATTTCTTGACCTTGGAATATTGGCCTACACTGGCTCAGGGTCTGCGCTGGCACAAGTCCAGGTGGCACCTGGGAAAGGTGCCCCCAACAGTGAGGACTGGACTCCGGTACGTTTGCAAATAAAGGGAGCATTGGGATTTGGTCTTTGGCGTTCAATTTATTTGTTGAAGCAAACTTCGGTTAAGAACATTGTTTTGGTCACGCTTGATTGGATCAAGGTCAAGCTATTCGGTAGAGACATTAGTATCTTATAAGGCCTAAGTTGTTATCATCTCATGCATGACATTCTTGTATGTGTTTGTTAATTATTGAGTCGCTGCACCAAGCCATGAATGGATAATATTGTCTTTGCTAAGTACCATAACTTTAATGTGCAGACTCTTGTTCTGAAATTGATTTATCTCAATCAATAAGATAATCAATCGTGTCTTCATCTTAATTATGTCATTAATTGAAGATTTTTGCCGAGAGATTGACCTTCGAGGAGATGAGTATCGTAATTCGTAACTTGTTCTAAGGTATCGTGTTGGTAAATTGTTCTAAACGATCGTATACGACACTGACAGTGATGTGTTTCGTTAAGTTGATTCTATATATTTTACTGGTATTCGTCTATAATAATTGGTCCTCTATATAAGCAAGCACAATATCTCTCGGGCAAGCTTGCTTGATGCCCAGGAAACAAGATCTCTAAAATTGACCTCGTTCCCTTCAAAATAATCTACATCTCTATGTGGAAAGGCCGCATCTCTAAGCCTGGAACTTTCTACTCATACAAACTCCAGACACTCTTCTCAGTGCCTAAAACACTCTTGACCGAAGCCTCAACCTTTTGACTCGCGGCCGATTGCATGTACAATTCATCTACAATCTCCCATGCACGAAGGCTTGGCTGTGTGCAAAGTCCGTATCGACGGTCCATATCTCTGGCATTTTGCAATGCTGCTTCAATCCGAAGTTCAATATCACCTTCTGATTTGACGGCTGT
Organism: Cyclotella baltica; assembly: GCA_036939635.1. Taxonomy (NCBI): domain Eukaryota; phylum Bacillariophyta; class Thalassiosirophyceae; order Thalassiosirales; family Thalassiosiraceae; genus Cyclotella; species Cyclotella baltica. Next base: position 5,753 of record JALLAY010001215.1, read on the forward strand.
TTCTTCAATGGCGCCATTGGCGGCGTACAAGATAGTGGACGGTGCGAAACTGTTATCGTTGCCTTGACGATAGTGAAGGGCAGAAGATGATTCAGCGTTTAGTGATGTTTTTCTTCTGTACTCATTGTTATGGGGCTTGCATGAAAAAGCGTCTGAGCCACTCAAGCTGGCAAATAGTAAGGATGATGCGACGATGAAATGGTTCATCTGAATAAAAAAGAGGAGGAATGAAGCATTGGTGAGGACGATGTTATTGCAAGATGGGTCAAGACTAGAAGTTGCACTTGTGATACTTACAATGATGGCTGGCGCAATTGAAATTAAGATCCCGATAAAGTAAACCTGAATTGACTGCTCAATAGACGACTGTTTCTTCGATGATAGCTGTTTATGTTGTTACGATGTATGGCTGAACTGATTTTATGGGAGGTTGGAGGCTGTCTCCAAGATAATCCATCGGCTTTCATTCTGTCTTCATTGCATTTGCTCGCTCCATCCAACACCACACACTCCTGTCAAATTTTCATTTGTTGTTCCACTCCGCGTTGTTGCCCCGATCGTGCCTTAAAATTCGAGAAGCTGAGAAAATCATGTGAAGGTATCCTTTGAACGTTCACCTTTGAATTCGGATTTCGAATGACGTTGAAAAATCAGTTGGATCTTAAAAAAGCTTTTACATTTGAAAGGTAAAAGCTGAATTGTTGCGGGATAATATTTGCAAGAGACTTAATTTGTTGATTCTCGCTATTTCGCTTTATTGAGACGAGAAGCCGAACGGCAAAATGCACCACCAACACAGCCTCAACCGACTGCCAACTCCCTTGTCTTTTTATCCGTTACAATGTTTTGAACAGACTCCAATTGCGTTCCAATGAGTGGTGTCCTATCCAATGATGGAGTTATGGTATTAGTGAAAGAAGATTGTTTTCAAGAAAGAAAGGAGTGCAGTTTGGATTGAAAAAGTACGATAGGTCTGAGTATCATAACATGCAATTACTTAATCAAGTCCAGATGGATTCTTACGTTTAGAACAATTGCAGAAGTATCGTGCCATGCAGGTTTATCAATCTGCTCTCTAGGTACCACATTTATAGAAGTAACGAGCAATTTAGTTATTTAGATAAGTAATAAAGTCCTCCAGATGGATTCAATCCAGATGGGTTCAATCGTTTAGAATTATTTCTATTGCTTTGACAAAGGACAAATAAACAAAGAATAGGAGTTCACAACCATCCGAGCTTACTTGCCAAGAAGGAAATATGTCCGTGAACTTCAAGCTTTACTTTGCCTTGGAGCAATTCATTCTTGTTTTCCAACATCCGAAGTAAGACATCCATAGCTTGGGCATACTCGCCATTAGTTACAAGAGCATTGGCTTTGCATAACACATCAGCAGCAATGGATTCGCCACCTATGGTTTCCTTACTTGTATCTTTGCTGGGATCTTTTAGTTGACGTCTAGCTTTTGCATTCTCTCTATTTTCTCTGCTTCGATTGAGCCCGCCACCAAGTCGTCTTAAATCCTGCGGCTCGTCAACTTCAATGCATTCAACATTACCAAGAGTGGGTGACTTGTTTTGAGAGTTCTTGAATGGTGATCTTGAAAAGGGAGTGGTGGTCGCAGAAGAGGTAAGGCCAACAGTGGATTGTTCATTACCAGAGACATTGCTGTACAGAATATCGTGTGAAGCAACCCCGACTACATTCGGGTGTGAACTCAAGAAGGACGGCTTACTGGGCGTCGTTGTAGATTGACCATTGAACTTTTCCAACATGGAACAGGGGGCATCATGAGGTGCAAGCTTAAATAGATCGCGTAGCTCGTTGTGATCAAAGTACCTCTTTGTTGACCCGCCATTTTTTTCTGTCAACAAGACCCTTTTGATGCCATCTTTATGAACTGAGCAAGACAATGAGATCGAACATATTGACTTTAGATGTGATAAAATAAAGTGATCAAATTATCTTACCTTGTTTCTCGTACATCTTTTCCTCGACGGTACCTGCTGTAATCATTCGATATACCTGCAAGGAGTTGCCAAGTTAGAGAATGATAAAGTAATGCCTAAAATCAAGAAGAATGAAAATGTGATACGTAACTCACTGTGACATTCTTCGACTGGCCAATGCGATAACATCTATCAACAGCTTGTGCATCTTCTGCGGGATTCCAAGATGGATCGTAAATAATTGCTAGATCGAGTGAAACGAAATGTCAGATCAAGAAAATGATGGGCCAATGAACTTGTGAATACATATTTTAGGAGAGTGTTGCACTTACCTCGATTGGCTCCGTTTAGAGTGAGCCCAACTCCCGCAGCTTTTGTCGACAGCAGCATGCAGTCAATATCAGAATCCTTATCGTTGAAGTAGTCGACATTCTTTTGCCTAGATTTTTCTGCAGATTGACCGTCGATTCGTAGGTAAGAAAAGGATCCATCAAATACCTTTTGAATTATATCAAGCATCTTGGTACTTTGACTAAAGACCAGAGCTCGATGACCCGCTTTCTTGAGACGTTGGATTAAGGCGAAGAGAACTTGCAGCTTAGCACTTTCTTCAAGCAACGCATTGGCGTCACGATCGTCAGCAACAGCATGCCGGTCTTCTCGAGTAAGCGATGGATGACTGCACAATTGTTTGAGGTGGGATATTGCTGTAAGAGGTGACGCTGTCTCGCCTGATAGCACTGATTTAATCATGCCGCCGTCAAGATCTATAACAAAGAATACCAGAGACAATCGGTTTATGGAAACGAAAATGAGAATGAATTCTATTCAAGAAGCTCAAACGTACATCGTTGATAGAGAGTCCTCTGTTTCTTGGAAAGTGATACAAATACCACAAGCTCCTGCTTCGTTGGAAGTTCATTTTGGAATTCACTTGACTTCAATCTCTGTAAGAAATATGGCTGCAGGACCTTTTGCAAACTCTTGTTCACCTCTGCTGCCTTTTTGATTTCCCAGGCAGAGGCATTCTTTTGCCTGCCTTCTTCGATTGGGGTGGCGTACTTATTAAGAAATCTGGGAAAATGCAATTATCAGAATGTTGGTCTTTCTGTACAGAAACTAAAACAGATGAAGGAACACACTTACGTTTTTGACGATCCAAGAAGCTTTCCAGAAGTGGCCCAGTCAAACAGACTATGAAGCTCGCGTAAATTATTCTAACAATGTCGAAGTGAGGAGCAATTGAAACTTGGTTGGTTAACACTAATTCATTCGTACCTGAATAGGTGTCCCTGTAAGCAAAAGCCGTCTTGTCTTCTTATTGTGGCACAGAATACGCACGTGTTTGGAGACATTGGTGTTTGGATTTTTAATACAGTGTCCCTCATCAAGTACCACGTAGCACCATTGCCATTCCGAGTATCTGGATGCAATGTTGTTAAGTTCGGTGATGTGACTGCTCACGAGTCCGTAGGTGGTTATAGTAAGTATAGGTTCCTTAAATGTACTGCAAAATGTCATTGAAACAAATTGTGAGGAGTAACTAACCAAAGCAGCACATAAGCAAACTAATGCAATACACACTCACCTGCAAAAAGCTTCCTTAAACTGACGCATCCTCTTCTCTTTTGCCACATCACTTGTAATAGAAAAGACCTGAAACCTCGGCACAATATCCTTAAATATCAAATTAGCCTCTCTCTCCCAGTTCCTCACCACGCTCTTGGGACACACAATCAATGCATTGTGAATCGTTTTAGCCCTCATTAATGAACCGAGGTATACTAGAGTCTGCATGGTTTTGCCCTTGAAAATTATAAGTTATAAAATAAAGTTAGTAACAACAGCAATAAATGATCAATAGAACCTCCTATAAATCCATCCAATCTCACCATTCCCATATCATCCGCCAATATGCCCCCCTTAATCTCACCCCTGTGCAAACTAGCCATCCACTGAATACCAATCCGTTGATGCTGATAAAGTTTCTGATACATGCCAAACTGAAGACGAATACGTGGCCAATTCCCCGATTCTGGAGGTAGATGCAAGTCTTTGGTTTCCTTGTCAATGGTCCAGCAGCCGCATCCTGAGATTTGTTCAATGTCGTCTTCTTCGGTGGATGGTTCTTTGCTAGTTTCTACAGTGGTTGGTGGAGGTTTTTCGCTGTCATCTGATTCAGAGTCGCTGTCGATATTCAGTTCAGAGAAGACATTGTCAATCACCAGTTGTGGCTCTACTTCTTCACTTTGAGAGTCGTCTTCTTTGTCACTCTCAATTTTATCATTGTCTCCACTTATTTCACTGCCAACCGAGCTTTCTTCATCAATAACTCTCCTGCCAAAAGTCTTTTTAGATACAATCAAGACGCTCTCTCTCGATTCGTCATCGCTATCTTGTGCATCACTAGCTCTAGATTCTGCAGCCTGTACTTTATTATTTCCATTCGTTCCAATCTGAAGTTTTGACATATCTTCATCAAGATCCACACACGAACCATCATCAAACATACGTCGACGTGCATCATCACCAACGGAACAACGCACATTAAACCCATTCATTGGACTGAACAAATCATCACTATATTCACTTAAATCAGGACTACGCATCTCTCCTTTGCCGTTGGGGGCGCTATCGGGACAACCCCGGGAAATAAAATCATGCACTTCATCCACCGCAGCGTCTAATTGATCTTCTGCGGATCGAATGGCTCTGTTGATTTTTTCAGAGTGAGGCGGTGGAGGTGGGGGTGGTGATAGTTGTGTTTGGTGGGGGGTGGTGGTGTAGTGTGGTGGCGGGGATAGGAGGAGGTTGGTGAATAGAGGTGAGAGAATTGTGGATGATGCATGAGATGTGTTGCGGTTGTTTGATTCGGTTGATTGAGGTGTGGCGAGACTTTTGGTGGTGGGTGTGTCGGCGTTCATTGCTGTTGGTAGGTGGGAAAGTTAGTTAACTCGGCGGGCCGGTGAGCGTTGGTATTGATGAGGCAAGTAAAAGTTCACGGCCATTCCATTGTCAAAAGTTAAAACCGTTGGTTTGTTGTTGTTGTTGTCTTTGTGCGCCAAAAAGCTGGCGGTTTAATTACACTACTAAAATAAATACACTATTTCGACATTAGATTTCATTTGATTGAATTGTTGCCTCCTCCTAGAGATATCTAATTGAATCACTAAGATTGTTCTCTATGTATCAAGAAGTTAACTTTTTAACAAATGAAAATAAAGTGAGAGATGATTATGGTGCTTTATCGGTATGACGTGATGTGTTTGGTTTGACAGTGCTTTTTGCCGACATTCATCTTTGTACATATGTGGGTGAGTTATCGCTAGAAGCATCATCAGCGCCTCTCACATCAGTTCCGAGGACGTTGGTCATTTCTGCTATTTACATTGAACAATTTATGGATCGATC